>PVLA01008588.1:0-86461 GCA_004027455.1 Hydrochoerus hydrochaeris | reverse complement strand
TTGTAGATGAGCTCAAAACTGAAATATTAAATCAGGTAAAGCAAGATATGAGTAGAGTAATAAAAGAAATGCTCTCAGGAAGCATCTCTCAGGAAGATACAGATGGTAGAAGGGAGGAACACAAAAAAGGAGAGAAACATTTGATAAAGAGTATAAAGAAAATATAGAATACATGAAGCAGATTCAAAGAGACTACCAGAAATTAAAAACTCCATTGAAAGCTGGCAAAATGCCTTAAAAGAAACTAAGGATAGACTATCAAAACTTGAAGACAAGTTTGCAATGTGTGATCATGAAAGGAAAGAGCTCTTAAAAATAACAAGGAAACAGGCAGAAACAATACAAAGGCTAGAAGATGACAAGAGACTCTACAATTTAAGAATAAGAAATGTGAACAAAGAAGCAGGAATATATACAGGCAAATTACAAAGGCTATTCAAGGAAATAAGTAAGGAAAACTTCCCAAGCATGGGAAAAGAAAATGACATTCGGTTATGTGAGGCATACCAAACTCCAGCCACCTACAACCAAAACAGATCTACACCCAGACATACATATAATAATCAAGATACCAGAAATTCAATATAAAAACAGAATATTAAAAGCTGTCAGAGAAAAGAAACAGATTACCTATAATGGTAAGCCCATCAGGATCACGGCTGACTTCTCGACACAGACCATCAGATCAAGAAGAGCTTGGAGTGAAGGAAGTCCTGAAGGAAGGTGGCCTCCAGCCCAGATTGATGTACCCTGCAAAACTGTCACTATAAATTAATGGAAAAACAAGATGCTTCTATGACAAAGAGGAACTGGGGGAGTTTGTGACCACTAATCCAACCCTGCAGAGAATACCAAAGGACATTCTAGAGAGAGAGGAAAATAAACACCAGGATTTTAGGAACAGTGGCAGAAAGGCCTCAATGAGTGGTGCAGGCAGTAGAATGAAGGAGAAAACTAAACAAAGGCAGAAAAGTAGCATAGCAGAAATGAGGCAGAGAAGGATAACTAGAAACTCTAACATAGATATCCTTGATATGCTATATTGTTAATAGTGCACCAGGATTTAAAACACACATTACTCACACTACTCTGCTTAGATGTATTATATTCTGTTCCAGTCATTCTACCTGTACTAGATTTGAGGGCACAGACAGTAATCACAAAAATAACAGAATATAGTATGGTAATCATCCTTAATTTCCTATTAACTTAATCTAAGGCTCTGTAAAACCTACACAGTTTTACCATGACTGATTGTAATCAAACCTGGTTTGTTGGATTGCTGTTTTGTATTGATAGATTTTATTCAAAGCTGTTATGATTGATAGTATCAAGTCTGAGAGTATAGGCAACTGCACTTAAGATGACAAGATCCACTAGAATATCCACTCTGGTTTGATTATTACCTGCCTTTGAAGTTTTATACTGTCTATAATGTTTTATTTTACAGATATTGTTATTTACTGCTCTACTCAATTATACTGCTATATTCAATTATGCCTGATGATATAGACATTCTACTGAAGATAATAAGAAACAACAGTAATCATTGTAGATCACCTTTACTGTGGTTTTATACAACTTTTTGGTTTCATGTTTTTATAGGAATTTGTTTTGTTTTGTCTTACTAAGTTTTGTTTTTCCCTCTAATACAGAAAGGATAGAAATACACATAGAGATTCATGCATGCATAGCTGTTCATACTTTCACTGTTTGACTATCTACTTTGTATGCTTTAATTTTGTAACTTGAACAACTATTTTTAAGAGGATAATATGTAATTTATTAACTAGTGATTTCTTATGGTTTATCTTTTTTTTTAATTCTGTATTATCTCTACCCTCTACATGCTTTTGTTTCTCTTTAAATAAAATCTTTAAAAAAAAAATTCAGCTAGATGCTATCATTTCAAGTGAACATTTTAATGTAAAGAAATTGAGTATTAGCCAGTACTAGCCATGTGGTGGCACATGCCTATAATCCCAGCACTCAGGAGGCTGAGTCAGGAGGTTGTTGCAAGTTCAAGACCAACTTGCACTACAAAGTGAGTATTGCCTACAAATAACTGAAGGAAAGAAACACTCCCCAAAACATTATTTTTTAGCCATTCTGTCATCCAAGTGTAAAAGCAACATATACTTTGAACAAAAATATCATGCTTGCAACTAGAGGTACAGATCATCCTAAACTGAATTATAAAACTAGAGAATCCTGAATTTCAATTATGTACTTGTTCTCTCTAAATTGTTCCCATAGAATTATATTTAAGAATACTACCATTTATCTGTTCCAGATTATAAGAAATTGTATTGTACAACATGTGACCAGGTTTATATTTACTATAAGGATTTAGAATATTCATTATTTTCCCAGTTTTCTAAAGATGACAAAGGAGAAACTTTTTTCTCGAAGTAACTAACAGGGTTAGTTGTGTCTTTCCTGCAGGAAGTGTGTTTTTAACATTCTGAACACTGTGAACCCTGGACATTAGTGTTTTCCTCCTCACACTAATGCTGGGTAAGTTTAGAGCATGTTTGCCTGCCAACTTGAAATAAATCAAAATCTCTCTTCTTTCTTTATCCATTTTCCTTCTGAATTTTGAAACTCATTTTATCTAACATATTTTCATTTTAAATCGTATTTTTAAAGATTAGAATAAAATTAACTTTGGAAGCAGTTGAATCAGAAGAAAAGTTTAAATTTCAAAAAAGATTATATAATGTTATACAATAAATGTAATAAATTGAACATAAATACAAACCTTTATAACACAATCAAAATAATACACAGATCAACGTTTTAATACAAAACATAATATTACAAAAATCTAACCACAAAGTATTTGTCTTGTCAATGAAAATCTACAGTATGCTATTAAAAGATAGGAAAAAAAATGCTTTCACATTTCCCTCTGACTTTGTCCTATTTACTTTGGGTGATTCCTCAAATGCATCTTTTAGGCAGTCCCACAGTGGGCCACACCAAGTGAAAAGGGCATGTGTGAGCTTCGCATTTATGTCTTTTTCCATGGAGATGTAAGTCCATTGTGTGAGTGTAAGACTTTAGAATCACTTTAAAATGAGAATTCACTTTAAAATGGATCACTCTGTATATTCTACATTCTTACCCAATTATTTCAGCCATTGAGCTACTACATATAAAAAAGATGGGTCATCAGTAACCCTTTAGCAAGAAGTTCTTTCAGGGTTTGGTAGCCTTGATCTGGAAGTCCACTGAGGTGATGGAACCCACATTTGGCTTGGATGGTTTGCCTCGTGTCATCACACTAATTTTCATCATGAGAATCATTTCAGTCCATCCTTCATAATATCCTTCATTAAATCTTTAAGATTAGTTTTCATGGGTGACTGAGCTTAGTCAAATGACTCTGACTTCAAGCCTTTAGGAGATGCCAGCTTGTTAATATGAAATATCAATCAAAGTTAAAATGTCAAGCATATATTAAGAGAGTTTAGCTACCTTAAAGAATGTTGGAGAAGCCCTAAGTTAATTTGCTGAGAACCTTTATGTCTTTTCTATAACAACACTATGTGGGTGGTAAAATCTGTTTTTTACTTAACAGAACACTGATTCTTCATGGTCTTTTAAAATCCACTCTACGAGTCAACTTTTCAAAAACACATTTTCAAATCTCAGGCATATACATGCAAATGTGGACCTTTAAAGGAAAAAATGACAAAATGAGGCATAAAACTCAGGGGATGTGGGCTACAAGTTGGAATCTGTGTCAGGAACCCATTTCATCCAAAGCATTGTTTGAGAGGTAACATTCGAACCTGAAAGTATCATTCAAAGCATTCCTATTCTGAGGAAAGAAGTGTTAACCCTCTGATTCATGTTTGCCATGTTAAATAACAGCATTTCATGGTTTGCTAACAGTATTTTAAGATGAGTAAGACATCAGTATGATTAATTTGTCCATTTTATATTGCTATTTTCCAGTTGGTAAAATAATAAATACACTAAACTTACCCATTGACTTTTCAACTAGCAATAACTTTTTAACTTTAAAACTTACAAAGTGAAGTCATATTTTATGTTTGTTTTCAGACAATTGCTGTTGTCATCTAATTTAAGTCTCACATAGCCTGGAAAAGAGACAGAATCAGGTCCATATTTACACTAAAAGACAGCCTCTCTAAAAGTGGTGCTGGGAAAACTGCCATAAGTAAGGGCATAAAATTGAATCTGGATCCATATCTCTCACCATGTACTAAGCTAAATGCAAAATGTATCTAAATATTGAAATACTTAATTTGCTGAAAGACAAAATAAGTAAAACTCCAGAAGACACAGGCAGAAGCAAGAACATTCTGACTAGAACCCCACTTGCATAAGAAATAGCATCAAGAATCAATATCAAACATAACAAATTAAAAAGGTCCTATGCAGCAAAAGAAAGGGAACCTACAGAGAGGGAAAAAAATTGCCAGCTATTTCCTGGGTAAAGGACAAGTATCTATAATATATAAAGAATTCCCCCAAATTAAACCCAACCTCCAAATAAAAGACCCAATCTAAAAGTAAGTAAGTGAAATGAAGAGACATTTCTCAGAAATACAAAAGACCAATAACTACATAAAAAATTTTCAGCATCCCCAGCCTTCAGATAAATGCAAATTAAAATAACACTGAGATTCTACCTTACTCCAGAAAGAATGGCTATCCTGAAGAAATCAAAGAATAGCAAATGCTGGAGAGACTGCAGGAAAAAGAAACTCTTCTACAACATTGGTGGGAATGTAAACTAGCACAATTAATGTGGAAAGCTATATGACAGGTCCTCAAAACTAGAGTTCCATTTGACCTCTCTATTGCCCTTCTAGGTATCTCCCTGAGAGAGTTAAAAACATCACGCAGTAGTGATACATATTTATCCAGGTTTACAGCAACACAAGTAATAATAGCTTAATCTTGGAAGCAGCCTGTATGTCTATCAACAGATGAATGGATAAAGAAAATGTGGTATCTATACAGAATGGAGTATTATTCCATCATAAAGGATAAACTTGAGTCATTTGTAGCACCTTGAGACCATAGTGTTAAGTGGAATAAGTCAGACATGCAAGCTTCAATATCACATGATTTCTCTTATATGATAAACCCAAAGTATAAACAAAGGGAAAATAAAAGACAAATATTAGGAAATGGGGAGACAGATATATTGGAAAAGAGAAGGGGGTGAAGAGATGGAGGTAAGGGGAAGGGAATGAAAGAGAATTAAGATGTGTCACATACAGAGATCAACTTCTCACGAGAAATAGAACCATTATGTACTGTAAACATGTACGAGTAAATATTTAAAAATTTAAAAGTAGACAAGAGCTATTTTTATTTTCTCTGTCTTACTATGAGAAAGTGGAGTCTTTAGTGCATTGAAGACACAGTCTGCTCCCTCAACACTGCTGGTTTGGGAGCTTCTCCCAGCCCAGAATTGCCTTTCCTCAAACTCACAAACCTGCTGCAATCTGCCTAGAAATTCATGCTCAGTCCAAAGTGGAAACAATTCTTAAGAACCTTGACAAAAAGTCAAAGAAAAAAAAAGAATATAAAGTCTTGTTCCTGATCCAGAAGCAGATTCAGTACTACAGAATCTTTGAACACACAGACTCCCAGAAGAAGAGAGATTTACAGCCTTTTACTGTAAGTGAGATTCAGTCTAATTCCTGCTCCAAATCCACCCACAGCGGGAGGGCGGTACAGATTCAGGGAGAACTGAAGCATTCTCTCCCTGTTCACCTGGTACAGGAGGGTAAAAGGAAGGTCTAACCCACACAGGTGACAGCTAAACACAGAACACAGCTGCTTACTGAAGCTTGCTTGCAGATAATTGTGTGTGTGTGTGTGTGTGTGTGTGTGCATGTAAAATTAGGTATACGGATTGTACTTTCTACCTATGATTGGCTATAAATTTACGTATTTCCAATTCCAATGCCGATTTCAATTTCTAAATGAGGAGTTAATATTTTTCTGTCAAACTTTTATATATGTAGTAGTATTTTATATTTCCTTGCTTTTATTTTCCATATTTAATCCATATTGGAAATTACTTTAAGTTTATAATGCAGGGTAACAGAGTGCCTGAGAAAAAGAGTACGTATAACGCCAGTTTGGGAAAAATTTTTAAATTGAAGGCGCCCTCTCATAGTCCCACTAAGGCCTAGAACTACAGGCCCCAGCTGTCTTCATTACAGGTGGATTCACTTCAAGGCCTCACGAAGTCAAGCAAACGAATATGAGCATATTCTTGGTTCTCAAGGAAGTTGTAACAAGACTTTCTTTCTTCGTTTACTTAGTGTTTTAGTAACAGGAGTCTTGGTAGAACTGATTACAGGGAGAGGCAGTAGAGATTTTGTCAGAAGACACTTGGCTTCTGTGGGGTGGGGGTTGTAAAGGGAAAGTCCCACCCCTATGTCTATACTTCTGAAAACTCAGAGTTGAGACATCTTGTTGGTACAAAGCACACCCAATGTCATGAGATTGAAGACCCAAGTGTAGGACAGATCAGAGAATCAAGTAGAATAACATTACCAGGAGAAAACCCAGGATTCGGGATGAAAACTGCATTTAGCTAAGAGGGCCACATACTTTGTGAAGGATCAGAGGCTGGGCACAGAAGTGCCCTGGACCCCCCGGCAGGCTGCCTTGGCTGCCGGCCCTGGGGACCAATGGCTGAGTGTGGGATGCCCAACCTGGAGCATGGAAGAAGCTGAGCTTGGTGAGACAACCGCAGCTGGAAAGGACGTGGGTCAGCAGTGACCACCAAAGCAGTAGGCCAGCGCCTGCTCAAACCCATCCTGTCAGTGGCTGCTCCACCGCAGGGGCAAGCAAATAAGTAGACTGGAGAGACTTCTGGATTTTTAATTTTTAATTTTTTCTCCATACCATTTGGAAAAAGACACCCTGATGAATTGAAACAGGCCTTCTAATTCTTTAACAATTTAAAACTTGCAGGATTTGCAAATGAATATTGACCATTTGTCAGTAGATAGATAGGTGCTAATACAATTAGTTAATTGAAAAAAAAGAAAAAGATAAATTATTCTACGCACATTTGTAGGTCATGCATAGCCTATTTTGAAGTGCTTTTAAATGTAAAAATCGCCAATATGACTTGTTAACTACTTTATAGTTTTTTGTTGTGTTTGATTATGCTGTTATTTTTATTACCTTGAAAAATGCTTCTCAAAGTCTATGGCAGGTTGTTGTGATTGTGGTTGTTGTTATTGTTTCTGTTGTTGACATTTGGGAGACTCCTGGGCCTTCACACATCCATCCCAGAGTGCAAGGGTTATAGGCACACACCACCACATGGTTAACTCTTTTCTTGTAGAAGTGCACTACTTTGTAAAATTTCTTTATATGGGTGGCTCTAACACTGGGGAAATAGGATGACTGAGCCTTTTGGAATCTTATAAACCCTATGGGCTTCTGAACAGTCGTGTTCTTGCAGACTCAGAATACACAATTTTGCGTGTAATTTATGAATTTCATGAGCTCTCAGAAGCCTATATTTTGATTACCTTGAAAAATTCTTCTTAAAGTATGGGTTAGTATCACTTATGTGTCACGGGATTGATGGTTAAAAGTGAAGTCCTGTGCATAATTTACAACCTTACTCTAGATGGTATCTAGTCTTACTCGTATCCAAAACCAGAGAGTGACAGACATGGGTGAAAGGCTGGCGTTACTCATTCCTGACCTTTGTTTCTCAGTTTCCTTTCTTGTTCTAAGAATTAAATTAATATCTACAAGAAACTTTCTGCTACGTAGTGAGTATAAACTTACCATCTTTAAAATAATTAAAAGAACTGGATTCTGCCCTAGACCTAAATCAGAAACTCTGAGCACAAAACTGTGGAGCCAGCGTTCTAAACATCCTCCTTTAGTGATCTTCACGCCCTGTGATGTTTATGCATTATATGGCATTGCTATTCAACATCACAGATAGTCCAGAAACTTCTAGTTAAGATCTTCTTATGGTGACCATCATGTCTCTTTTGTTTAAATTCACATTTTACCATCACAGAAATTGCATAGAAGTGTTTTGTATCATGTTTCTTGTAATCAAAATAATTGAAGTTGCTATATATTATATAGTGTCTTTTAAGAGATGAAACCTCCTCCTGATGCTTGAGCTGACTAAGGAATTTCATGCTGTTTTTCTCTTGCTCTGTCTTCTTGTTGGGGGCTGAACTTTGTGTTCCTTGTGGTTGATCTTCATTACGTCACATCAAGTTGTAATCATTAACACAATGGTCCCTAGGGTTGAAAGGACTAGTGAGACCTTGATCACACTGTTGGTGAGAATTTATAAGATTGAAGAGGCTATGGTTATATACAAATTAGGTCCAAGTAATTTCAGAGAAAAGTTAATTTCATTGAATGTTCAGTTTTTGACTTATCATTTAAATATAGAACACAAATATGCATGCAATAAATATCTAACATTGTCTAGTGTCCATGCAATGTACACACACATGCAAATTTTAAATCTTGTTGCTTATTTTGAGAGATTTTTATTCATTTTATTTTGATACATTATTTTCATTCATTTTTTATTTTGATACATTTTAAAAATTATAGTCTACAAATGCTAATGCCCAATAGCACTGAAATAGGAAAAGATACTTGTAGATTTAAATAGAACACCTACTCGACTGAATATGCTATTTCCAAGGCAAGTGCTTCATTTATGGTTGTTATTTAGGCCCCTGGGACTTGACTGCTAGAGTTTTAATTAGCCCTATCACTGCCCACATGTGAGGTGGTTTTATTATTTCATGTTAGTCTCCTGCTATTAACTAATTGCCAGCACCAGGTCCAAAGATCTACAATAATAGCTCCTAGCTCCTGACAGTATGAATCATGCACTCAATTGTAACCCCTGTGGTGGGTAAGTTCCCAAAGCTCCTTTCCTACCTGAATAGGAGGGTTTAGCTGAGTTCTGCTGAGTTCATATACACAACTCCATAGGCTACTATTTCCCTCCTTGAATTCTTCATACCATTGTTAGTCAAAGCTCTTTTCTGTTCACAAAGGTATTTGCTACTATTACGTCTTCATTTACTCAACAAATATTTATCCTGCACTGGGCCAAGCAATGACAATACAGGAAGCAAACACAACAGGCATGAATCGTACATTTCGTAGATTAATGAATCAATGGTTGGCCCCTGTTTTCTTTCTTCTTCCTTTCAAATTTTTTTTCTTTTTTTATCGGTACTGGGGATGGAATTCACAACAGCGCACTTGCAAGGCGGGCGCTTATGCCGCTGAGCTAAATCCCCAGCCCCTCCTTTCAAATTTTTATTTGATGCCATCAGTTATTGTTGCAAAGAAGCCTGATTGTTTATAGTTGATCCAGTTCTGCTACACTGGAATACAAAACTTTTGTTTTTGAAAAATATAACATCAGCGGCAAGTGTCAATGTACATATTTCCCCGTCTGAAAACTAGGTGTCTTGCTCACTTTTCTCACATCGCTGGGACAAAATTCCTGACACCCAAAATTAAGGAAGGAAAGGTTTAGTAAGCTCATAGTTTGTGGAGGTTTCAGTCCATAATCAGCTGGCTCCAAGGTAGGGTGGCATGGCATAGGGACAATACTTTAAGGCAGCAGAAGACAGCAAAAGCAGCAAGAGCAAAGCAACCCTTTCTCCTTCAAGCAGGCTACCTGCCCCCCAGGGCTGGTGTAGCACTGCACTACCTCCAATCTCCTTGTCCTCCTCTTGAACAGGAAGAGAATATTTACAAAGTAAGGACCCTGGCCCCCTACTGAGTCACTTAGTTAAACTTCTAAACTTCTAAAATTGACATAATGTATCAAGCATAACACCAGGATTGTGTGTTTTTGAGTATGAACACAAACAGGCAGTGACTCAAAGGGCTTGCTTATTGTTCTTTTCATCAGCCCATTCCCATGGCAACAGGACCTAGTAAAGACAAGCAACCTTGTCACCACAAATTTTGATCCAAATAATTTTACAGAAAAGATTAAAAGTTGTGCGACAACTCTATCTTTATCTTTCACATAAAATAATTTCTCAGAAATATGATCAACATTTGAGATAAGTGATTAAAAATTAAGACCCTGAAATACATGAAAAGTTTATTCATATCACGATTTTTGAAAGCCTGATGAAAGGTGAATGTAAACATGAGAGGATTGCAGTCTAACTTTTTCTGTACATTGAACAATTGAGCCAAAGAATCAACTGAGATTTAGATCATCATTAGGAGAGTAAAAGTTTCATCTTCAAGGGGTTGCACTTTGAGATGAATGAAGAGCAAGCTAATTAATTAGTTAAAATTGAAGAAATTTTAAATTGTGTTTCTAATCCTGACAGCTTTGTATTCATTTCACAGAGAACCTAAGATTCTATATTGCCATTTTGTGAATTTCAAAATACATGAGTAGATTTTTAAACAAAGCTAAGTGAAAGTTTAAGAAAAACATATTTAGCAGGGGATGATGGCACATGCTTGTAATCCCACTTACTTGGTAGGGAAAGGCAAGAGGATCACAAGTTCAAATCCTACTTGGGCAATTTAGTAACACCCTGTCTCAAAATAAAAAATATAAAAAGAGATGTGAGTATAGCTCAGAGGTAGAATGTTCTGTGGTTTGGTCCTTAGTACTGAATACATACATACATATATACTTATTTAACATTTATTTTATCCTAGGCTCAAAGACCTGGGGAAGAGGCAAAAACAGAAGAGCTAATGTCATCTATCACTGCCTAGTTGGAGGATGTCACTACCTTGCATAAACAGAGGTGAATAAAGAGATAAATACAGAGAAGTGCTAATTATAAACTGAATATAGTAGGATTTAAAATTAGAGTGTTGGGGTTTAAATTTAGGACATTCAAACTAAAACTATATTGCTTTTAAATTCTGCCCCAGTAGCCTAGTCCATTTTAAAAACTTCTAAAGGCAAAAAAAAAGAAAGAAAGAAAGAAAGAAAATATAAAGGAAAGAAGGAAGGAAGGGAAGAAACAAACAAATAAAATGCCCTCATAACTTTTTAAAAAACGAATGGCTACTAGATGGAAAGTTCTAGGACAGAGATAGTGTCTGTATCCATATTACTGGCAGATAGTAAATACCCTGTAAACAATTATAGACTGGTGGAGAAGAACAAACCATAGGATTGTTTTAAATTTCTGAAACTTTCATTTTGAAATATTAGATTTACAAAAAAGGTTGCAAGGCTTGTACACAGAATTCACATCTATGCTTCACTCTCCATTCATCTTAAGTAATCACAGCACTATCACCAAAACCAAGAAATTAATACAGTAGTTCTTTTTAGTCCCAATTTCACTCTCCATGGTTTCAGTTACCTGTAGTCTACCACTGTCTTAAAATATGAAATGGAAAATAATTCACGCTTTTAAAGTTGTGTGCTGTTCTGAGAAACAGAATGACTCCTGCCAGCCTGCTCCCCGTCCAGGCTGGGCCGTCCTTTACCGGGTGTAGTTATGCTTTACTTGCTACCTTCCCTTTAGTCACCAGGTAGTTTTGCTCATCATCACATCACAGTGCTTCTGTTCAAGAAACTCTCATTTTACTTAAGAATCACTCCAAGGCACAAGATTAGTGATGCTAGCATTTCAAGTGCATCATAGGTACATATGTGTAGGAAAACTCATGATGTCCAGAGATCAGTACTATCCTGTTCCAATATTAGACATCATGAGGTGGGAAACATGTTTCCTATAGAAAAAGGAGGATGACTATATTAAAAATTACCATTAGATAGTGCTGTTATCTAATTTATACACTTACTTAAAATTTTTATTTTACCATTAATAGCCTTTTTATAGTTCAGGATATAATCCACTAACCTTACTGTCCTATAATCTGGAACTTAGTCTTTCACACCTTGGCATCTTTAAGAATGCCAGGATGTTGTTCTTTAGAATGTTGGTCAGTTGGTGTTTCTCTAATGCTTCCTCATGATTAGGTTCATGATATTCATTGTTGGTAGGAATACCACAGTATGATAGCGTATCCTTCTTAGTGCATCCTATCAAAGGGCACTTGAGGTCAACTTGTCCTGGTTTGTGATACTAACTTTGATTAATTGGTGAAAGTGGAAGTCGCTTTTACATCCTATCCTAGCAACATTGGAAAACCTCAGCTAAGTCTAGGGATGTAATATGTGTAAGTGATTTTTCAGGTCCTTCAACAAAATCTTATGTTTTCATATCTAGGAATCTCTGGATAAATACAGTACTTGTCTCATAGTGATAAATTCAATATCCTGTAAACTGTGCAATAGCAAATATCCAGATGATATAGGAATAAAAGAAGCAATTATTTGGGACTTTGTAAAAAAAAATTGATTAAGGAACACATCACAAAATTGATGACAATTTAGCCTTCAAAAGGACAAATAAGCTTGTACCTGGTGTAGGAAGTGATGGAAGCTGGGGAACTTAGATTAGCAAGAACAAAGCAACATAAGTATGAAAATATTTATGAAACCAAGTAATAGTGACAGTTTCAGGATTTTAAAATGCATGCAAGAGAGTTACTAAAAATAAGATAAAGTGACTATTTACAAAATGTTCTGTCATTTGGAGTTTATTACATTGATGTTAGATAGACCTGAAGAAAAATTTTCACAGTAGAAAATAAAATATTTTGATTCATTCTTTTACTTTTTTAAAATAAAGCAATGGAGAAAATGTACTACCACAGAGACAAATGAGTATTTGAGAACTTTTGAAAGGTGGACAAACTGCAATAGTCCAGATAAAAGATGCAAAGATTCTAACCTGAAAACATTACACTCCAAGGCAAACCATAAGTATATGAATTTTCAAGGGTGATTTTTACTCAATATAAAAATCATCTCAATTCCTGAAATCAGATTAATTGGATAAGTTGGAAATTCAAGGAAAACTAAAAAAAAACAAGAATTTATTTGTTTTTGTACTCACGAGATAAAGCTAAGATCAACCTTTCACGAACAAATTTTCACAACTCACATAGTGATAGCAATTGACTCAGTGCATCAGTATAATATGTATTCCTTCCTTACAGCTGGCTGGAAAGAATCGTATTACTGATCATACTATCCCAAAGCACCTTCAATTTGCTAACAAATTACTACTACTGACTAAGCTATTGCCAACTAAAGTAATTCCACTTAGGTTTGTTTGCCATTATTTGTTGATAAATACAGAAGCTGTGATTAAGTTATAGACTCATTTTGTGATTAAGTTATAGTCTCATTTTCTGATTGTTGAAGGAAGCATATTCCTTTTGTGTTGTTAATATGAATTCGTAGTAAGGATAAAACAGTTCATTGCATTTCATGCTATTTTACTATTGCACCTATTAGTTTCACTCAAATAATGGGGAGATACTATTATCTATAAGACAGAAAGTGGACAAATTATCTTGCCAGGTAAATGGCTTGTTGAGAGGGGGGCCGACAATGAGAGATAAAGGGCTGAGAACTGTGGGTAGGCAGTCTGAGGAGCCAAGACCAGCCCCAGCCACCAGCAGGAAAAAGAGATGTCAGAGCTATGCAGAAGGACAATTCTGCACCAACATGAGGGACCTCGGAAATGGATTCTGCCATACTTGTGCCTCCAGTGGGACCGCAGCTCTTGAGAACACCTGGATTGCAGCCTGGGGAGGCCCCGGGACAGGGAATCCAACTCCACTACCCACCTACGGAGGCAGAGAAATAGCAGCATGTGGCACCTATGGCTGTGTGCTTGTGGCCATAGGTTAAGCTATACGGAAGACAGCACCTGACAGCGAAGTTGCTAGAATGAGTACCTAAAGTGAGAGAGCAGCTTTGACAGTGGGCACTAGGTGAGGCACATGAAAGCCTCCATCACCATGAGTGGACTGTTACTAGAATTTGGGCTTCAGGGTGCTACCACAGGTGCCCGAAAGAAGTACAAAAGCATGATACCAAAAATGACAGAAAGGGAGACCTCGTTAGGTGATGGTTGAATGTTGGTGATATCTCTCCACAGCTATGTGTGGAAGGCAACACTTATAACATATAGATTTGATTATATTATTAGGGAGATTTCCAAAGTGTTGAAAGTGCTGACTAGTTTCTTCTTACTGTTTACATTAAAACATGAAAGGAATGAGAAAGACTGAGGGATGCGCCACAAAATAAAAAGAACTGCGAGCTATTCAGGATGATTTGGGAAATTTATGGTCTCTCTGTGTAGCCAGAGATGCTAAAATGAAGGAAAGTGTACACTAGAATAAAGGCCACAGTTGTGACTGCACTACCTTTTGCTAAACCTCAAATCAAAACATCAGACTATTCCGTCACACAAAAGCAGCTTCACCCCAACAGTTCCTCGCAATCTTAGCGTCCCTAGGAAGCTGAGGAGAATTTTTTTTTCCGGTCATATCAGCGGGAGGTAGGGAGGGAAGAGATCATTTGAAGAACTGTAGGGATGACTTTTTTTGAGTGGAGTGAATCCCTTTGAGATCCAGTGAAGATCTACAAAGTTCTTCAGAAGGTTACTTCAGCGGGAACATCTTCAATCTACACTGAAAGGGGCAGATAACACAAACTCAAGAGGCTGTGAGATGCACACATCCACCAGGTAGGATGACAAAACTGCTCAGCTGCCCGGGGCACAGAGAAGGCTGGGAAAGAAAACGCTGCAGAATTCTCCTCATATGCTCGCACACACAGGATCTGCAGACTTTCAGCCATGCTCTGCAGAGCGTTAAGAAAAAGTGTTTGTTTCTTCTTCTCTTCCTCCTCCTCCTCCTTCTTTCTTTCTTTTTCGGTAGTGGTGTTGAACCTAACCTTTACATCATTCGCAGATCACAGATTGCCGTCCAAATTGTGGTTGTTCATTACCTCAAAGAGTTGGCCAAAAAAAAAAAAAAAAATTTGTGAAACCTAGTTCATTCTTTCAAGAATCGCTCCTTTCACATTTTGTCTATGGGTCTCTGGTAGTTGTCATTTTAGGCCTCCCACCTCCCATAACTTATAGTTACTTTCATTTGGAAGGTGAATCTAATAGAAGCTATTTTCTCATACTGTGGGATCACATGTATTTTTTATCAAATTAAATAGTAGAAAATAATAATAATAGAATTACTAATTTGTTGTACATCATGTAATGTATAATTTAAAATGCTTACTTTGCTAAAGCTACACAGATAGTATATAGTGTAATGAAAGGCCCTTGTTTATTACCACCATCTCACTGTCTGGTACCCTCTCCTAAAAACATGGCTTTTTGTCCCTGGTACTAGCTTGGATCATTTTTAACCATGGAAAATTTTTCATTTGTAGAGCTGCCATTTTTCTACTTTTGCCTGATTTTTAACATGTTGTATGAAATAAATAATAAATAGAAAAGAATAAACATTGTAAATGCAGGGTTTTATTAAACATTGTAGCTCTGTTGTAGACTCAAAATTTATTTCCTAATTAGGTTTTTAAATATATTTAATTAATATGTTAGGAATTCTTTATACATCAAAGCAAACTCCAGGAACCTCAGACTTGTACATTCTCTTTTTCTAAATTTTTATCTGCAAGACAATCTAATTAATATGTTTCAGTCTAGTTAGCAATTCTGCAATGAGCTATATATTATAACTAATTTTACTGTTAAGAAAATCTTTTCTTTCTTCACTTCCTTCTCCTTTCCTCCTCTCACCCGGTTTGCCCTTATCATAAACACAACATTGCTACAAGACATGAGCAAATGTGTACTTAAGCAAAATAGCTGCTTCCTTCACTTGATTCACCATGGTACCCTAGAGATAATGCTGTAACTGATTTCACAGGTCTCCAATGCATGTGAATTTCTATGGGATTCTATTCAACTAGGGTAACTAAGAAGAAAGAACAATGTCCCTCTATGCAAGGTGGGTTTTGCATTGTCCCACACATAGCCCACTGATGGCCGTGGGATGGCAAAGTCATCTTCATTAGACGGAATTTAATAGTGAATCAAAGTTCTTGTGGAGAATAGACTGATCTAAACTTTAGCCTCCCTTGGGCCCTGCTGAAAGATTAGAGGGAAAGAGTAGGGCCTTACTAAGTTGAATGTATCAGATTGTTTTTCACTAATAGTTCTCTTGTAAAACTCTGAAAACCACCTAGTTTAACCCTTTAAAAAAGAAGAGAGAAAAGGAACAGCATGGAAGAGGAGAGAAAGAAAGCTCAGACAGCACAACACAGGCACTAATTCCAATGCTTTTGATACGTGCTGTTACTCGCGTAGCAAGTTCCATGCTCCTGAATGTGCACGCATGGCCAAAATCCGCTCTTCCAGAGCAAAACACCTTTCCTGCCACAAATAGCAGCGACTACTGGTTGCCACTTTAATAAAGAATTTCTAAAACCCCATCTCTATTCAGTCATGCTTTAATTTTATTTTCTGATCAGAGATTCTAAAACTCAACCTAAGGGTGCAGTTATATGATTTTAAACATGTTCTCAAAGATGTTAGGAAAACAGAAGAGTTAACACTGGAAGAAAGAAGAGAAGCAGCGCAGGGAAAAGGCGCGAGCCAGCACCTGTCCGGCAGGATCAGACATAGTTAACAAGAAAAAAAGGAAGGAGAAACAAATGTGTTAGGTGATCTTTAGTCCAAAGAATTCTCTGTTGGGCAACCGGGCATTTTGCTCCTTGCCTTTTATTTCCAACTTCCTTTCAAAGAATTCGTGAAGTGAAAGAGAGAGGGTAGCAGCTCAGTATATCAAAGCTCAGTTATCAGTTGGCTCATTCCAGTATCTTTAGCCTTTTGTGGGTGCCTCATGATGTGTTGTGTGGTGACACTGGGAAGTCAACTTATACTATCAATCACCACATAAAGGTTAAGGAGTCTGAACAAAATCACAAAATAGGAATTCTATTCTCTCATGTATAAAGTGGCACTGATAAGAATTAGTGAATCCAAAAAGATTTGGGTAGGTTTCTTTGTCCTTTTGGGGGGGAGGATGTGGAGACAGGTTTGATTTATTTTGTAATGGGATGAGAAGGAAAAGAAAAAGATATAATGGAGATTTTCCCATCATCTCATTAGTACTAACTGTGAACATGACAGATAAAATTTATTTATTGACAAATTAAACACAAACAAATTTCTCCACAAAGAAATTTGTTTGCTTTTATGTGATATTTTCATATTTTAAAATTCTTGGAAACTATTAGGAAGTAAGCCTCACTTTAGAATCAAAATTTACCATTTAGAAGACAAATGTCAGACCCCCTCTAGACCTCTAACAGGGAGGCTTCAGAAGCTCTCAAAAGGCGCTGGGCAGGCTCTGCCTATTAGACGCCTCACTCTGGAATTCTGAAGAGAATGGAGTAAGGCACCATTTTAGAAGTGTGGGCAAGATTAAAAGAACCAGTAAGAGATGAGCCGATCATGGACCAGCAAAAGCAGGAACACGTTACCACCCCAAGGCTTGTGAGCAAGAGGAAGTATCTGTTTCCAGACAAAGGGAGGATTCTGCCTTGTGAGAGTGCACGGCCAAAAAACCATGCCAGAAGGGAAGGGAGAAGGACCCTGACCACTTTCTTTTGTCTGCTATTCCTCCCATGACTCCTTGTAACCAAACAAGAGAAATAAGAGGACAAACGGACTTAGTGTTGCTGTCTTCAAGAGTCAGCATCATCTCCTCCTTGGGCCCAAAGCAGAAATCAGAGCAAAAACAAGCAAAAAACCAAAAAGAAAAGAAAAGAAAAAAGAATCACAGACTTCAATCCATGAAGAATCAATTACACATTGCTAAGATTATTCCTGACAGTGGCCTAAGGCACAGTCTCTTCACTATTAATTCAGCTAGGAAAACCACTAGGAAAAATATCTTAGAAAAAGAATTTTTTAAAAAAGGATACATGGGAAGATTTTTTATGGCTTTATGACTTTATGCATAACCAGTATAATCTGTTTTACTCTAGCTAGCCACACTGATACTTATCTTGTTTTGGCATATCTGTGTGAGACAGTATGTTGTGTTATGCCTACATTAGGTAATTTGTGTTTCTTCTGAAATCACTTTTCTCTTTTCCTTAAATTGCTTCAATACTGAGCAGTGTTACATCTGATTTTAGGTGGAAAATCTTTTAAAGGAAGGAATGAACTGCAGTAAAATTAACATTTATGAAAAAAACTTCCTCCAAGAAAGACATACACATTATAACCCATTAGGGCTGACAGTTTTAAAGATCAAATCTAAAACATTATTTTATAAATCTTTGAGATGGTAGTAATTTTCCAGTAGTAACACACTACTGACTTTCAGCAAAGTTAAGAAGAGTCCAGTGTAGGCTCCCTTGTGTCAATTTGATTGGCTTAGGAGCTGTATAGGGAATTGTGGGGCACCTACTGTGTCTGGCTGGGTAACCTTGGGTATACATCTTGTCCCTGGACCCTTCCTTTCTAGTGCTGCTCTCTTGATCTTCTTTCAGGTTTCTGTGAATTTAAATATCTTTACTCCGCCATATCTTTCCACCATTATACGCCTGCATTGAGACTGCTGACCATGTACTTAATACTCTGAAATCATGAGCCAAAGTAAATTCTACCCCTTTACATTGTCAATGCTGAGTATTGTGTCACAGTAACAAGAAAGTTAGTGCACAAGCTTTCCTAACTCCATATCTGGTTTTCCCACCTTCCGGTGGTATATTTCCCATTTATATTTCTATTACTTAAAAGTATGGATTATATCTCAAGGAAACAATAAATTTCTTCTTCTTCTTCTTCTTCTTCTTCTTCTTCTTCTTCTTCTTCTTCTTCTTTTCTTCTTCTTCTTCTTCAAATTCAGTACAAAAAAGTGTACTGAAATGTTGTAACAATCGCTTTACTGTTACCAAGGAAACAGCATCAGAGCAGGAGTATCTTCATGGGCCTGCTAGCAGCTCTTGGGCTGTCCTATTCAGCATCTTTCTATGGATTCAACCTGGAAGTTGTAATAAAACATCTGTGCAGAAATTAGTCTCTCTTGGACACAAATTTTCTCCCATGAGCTGATTTAACTATTTTTAAAAAGCTATAAAAGAAACAGCTTTACTTTGCTGTGGTTTTTTAACTCCATAAAAGAAATTTTTAGTGCTCATGGGAAATTTCCTGGATATAAATCAACTTATTTGACCTTTGTTTCTGTTTTATTCTGTCATAATCACACTCCTCTGATTACTAATCATCATTTGATCTTCCTATTTCCTTCTATATTTCTGAACGTCTTTTCTTTCTTATTTTCCCTCCATGTTGTCTTGCTTTATCATATTTCTCGACAGTAAGCAATGGCATATAAACAACGGGCACAACCTTTTAGGCAGCTATATGCTGTGTGCTTACAGGTAGGTCACTGAAAGTCCATGAAAATTAGGGCATCTTGCAGAGCAGCAGAATTTCACCTGGAGTAGCAGGTGTGTTGCAAAAGAGAACTATAAATGACTCAGTGTGAATGATGGCAGTTGATGTTCCCTATGCTTTATTCTTGAAGTTCACCTCATGGGTCATGTTATTGACATTTGAACTGTGCAAAAATGGTCATGGAAACCTCATGTCTAATGTTCCACTAGATGAGGCAATGATCTTCTGAGGACACAAATCACCAAGTGTTGGTCACCAGTCTTCTCAAAATAAAACATGTAAATTTTATCAATTAAATAACTACTCAAGATCATAGGAATATAAGTTGTTTGGCCTCTGGTAATAAAACTTTGTGAAAATTTTAGTCTCTTATCATAGAAATATAAAAGTAAAATAAATTAATGTGTATGAAAGCAGAGCCTCAGCCTGTCAGGAACACTAAGAAAAATACTGCTGGTTCCCATGCTTTGTAGGAAAAATCAGAGACTGAAAATGTGGAGTCAAAAACCCAGACTTCAATGTCTTGTGAAAATAAGAGGGATGACAGTTAGACAGATCATAACATGCCTTGCACAAATTCAAGAGGGCAGTTCAAGTTGGAGGACCACAAAATAGTAACAGCCTGCCTGTCTGTGGAGTGTGTTAATTAGCTGACTACTGATCAGCTTCAGGCCCCATTTTTGAAACTCAGTCATTTTTATGGGATTCTAGGGAAGAAGTAGATGTGAAGGTCATAGTAATGCCTCAAAAGAACAGCACAGCAGCAACAGCACTAACATCGTGATGCAGATCGTGAGCGTATGCCAGTCTGGAGAACCAGAACCACCATCTGTTCTAGACTGAGGCTTAGATGACATCTCTGTCAGAACCTCAAGAACATTGCTGTACCCTGCGATCTTCCCCACACAGGGCCACCCCTGTCAGAGCTAATCCCACTAAAAACAGTTCTATTTGCAGAGAGAATGGACAATTTGAAGAGGATAAGTTTGATCCCAATGAAACCAATGCAACTGCTAGTGATAATGTGAATCTCCCACAAATCCTGGCAAAACTTCTCAAAACCATGGAGGCAAAGGACTAAGTAAACCACCCTCAGCGGCAAGACTCAGTATTGGACATGTCACCTGCCAAAGACGTACCAGTCAGCATATTACAGAAGAGGAAGAGGATGATCCTCCTGATGTGTGATTGCCACAAATACTCATAAAGTATCTCAAATCACCAGTAACTTTCACTATATATCCAAATAGATTTATTGCTCACTACCAGTTCTTTTTCAATAATTCATATTTATTATCCTACAATACTGTCTTCTGAACACTTTTAATTTAGCTTGAAAAAAATCACTGTGCAAAAAGTAAGAAGAGTAGCAGATCATGTGAACCAGAACAGACACCCTGAAGCTGTATAAAGTCAGTTTGCGTCTATTCACACTCAAGGAGAGAAAGAGTCCAAATGTCTGATGCAAGCGATCTAGCAGACAACAAGAAATCAGCACAGCTAGAAATATAGTAGAGAGAAAGCATACAACAGGCTTCACCTAAACACCTTTCCACAGAAGAATTACTTTAAATTCCAATCCAGACGGCTCTGGCTTATAGCCTGAGGGTATTTTGAAAGGCGGACTCATGGAAGTACTACTGATCCTCTAACTCACCATGTCCTAGCCTTCCACACTACATGGCTTTGACTCAGCCGGAGAAGATTTACTTACTGAGTTTCAGGATGATTTAAATTTCAGTAGCAATTTTACTGAAATTCAAGCCAACCCAGAGCCAAAAGCAAAAACTAATGTGTCAATTTCTTTTATCTGTAAAACAGAAACCAAGACAAATTCTCAATTTGTTGTGGTGCTCAATATATTACGTTCTACAAAACCAAGCAATAAACACCTTCTAAATTATTGTATATAAAGAAGTTTGTTCACATATACCAGATTTTACTGAAAAGCAGCAAGACATTTTTTCTTGTCAGATTTAAATCAGTAAATACTTACTGATATCTCTGATGTGCAGAGTATTTTCTTAACTTGAATTAAATTGCAGTTAGGAAGTAGTTACAGTTTCTATTGCATCTTTTATTTTTTTCTACGGTATATTTTAAATAGTTTTGTCATGGTTTTTTGGGTCAGTAATTTTTCAAAGGTTTACTTGTCTTGTGTTATGGCTTAGATATGGCTTGGGTACGATACTCGAAACTTCATGTGCTAGAAAGCTGTCCCTCAGGGGAACAATGCCGGGAGGTGTAAAACCTTTAAGAGGTGGCCTAGTGGACACAGGTAGGTTAGCAGGGAGCACATCCTCAGAAAGAATTAATGTCACTTTTGTGAGACTCTTTGTTAGTTCCCATGAGGGAAGACTTTGATAACAGAGCAGACCTGGCCCTGGGATCACTTTGACCCCTTGTCTCACTAAGGGATCTCTTTGCATACTTCCTCCATGACATACTTCCATGTGACATAGTCAGAAGGGCCCTTGCGAGAGGCTAAAAAGGATGAGGCTGCCCCATTTTGGACTCTGTCTCCAAAACTGTGAGCTAAATAAAGCTTTTCTCTTCATAAAGTATCTAGCCTTAGGCAATAGGTTATAGCAACACAAAACAGACTGCAAAATATCTTGCAAAAAAAGAAAATATATTCTTCATATAAATGATCTAATTTGAATCAGGGCTCTTATTATCTTATTATCCTAAAGGATAATATTAACATTTTCCCTTTGGCGAGAAAATATACTCTTCTTATTCTAATGCTACTCATTTGTATCATTTCATACCTAATAGGAAATTCCTGATTTTTTAATATGTGACCATGCCAGAGTCACAAATAAACTCAATAACAGTATTCTGATGGTTAGTTTCCTCTAAAAGTGAGTCAATAAATGTTCCATGAGAAAAATATCTAGGAAAAAGTAAACTACCCAAGATACTTCAATCAGGAAGGTCAATTAAGTCTTAGAAAAATAACTTAGAAACTACCACAAAATCTTACATCTAATGGAAAAAAAGAAGCAAGATATATCACGTATGGGTACAAATGCCCTATGATGAATGTCATTATTATGTAGATCTAAAATGTATCAATAGGATAAAAAGTAAAAAAAAAAAAAAAAACCTTACATCTGGCTGTGTATGCTGGTTGCTGCCACAGGGAGAAAACCATCATGACAATCTTGACACAAACACATCTCCCGGTGGAATTCAACCCTGAACATGGCTGGGAAGGATTCTGGAAATGCAGCTTCCAAGCATACTGCAGCACCATACCAAGGAGATCAGAGGGGAAGAACAGTGCTAAACCGCCCACTGATGAGATCTATGGGTAGGAGAGAATGTTGAAGCAGATTCTTTTCAAGCAGTATTTGCCAAAGAATTTTAAACTGTTTCAACAGCTCATCTTAAAATTACTGAGGGGAATAATGGTTATATCATCATTTATTCTCAGTTATTCATTTAAAAGATTTTGGTCTTCAGTCCTCCCACTTCTGCATCTCTTTTGTTGTTGTTGTTGCCATATGTATTTAATGTTATCTTTACCCAAAAACAGGTCCCAAAGTCATTACCTAGATAATGACTAAGTAGAGATTACATAGATACACAAATATGCTACTTTAAAATTTGTTTTTAAGATCTGTAAGCAGAAGTCTTTAAAACGTAAAAGCCAAAACTATTAAATAACATCAATAATCCTGTAACATAACAGAGGATGCAAGAATGGTCAAGGGTCTGAGCAACAGCCAAACTAAAACACCACCAATAGGCAGCTCCTTTCAACCACTTAAGAGGAAGATTCAATTTCAATTATTTAACAGACAGAAACATACATTAAGTTAAATTATATTCATTAAACCAGGGGTCCTCAAACCTCTGACACATGGACTAGTACTGGACTATGCCACAGAGCTGGAGGAGGGTCAGGGGCACGGGACTCAAACTTCACCTATATCATAGCCACTCCCCATCGCCTGCATTAAGGCCTGAGCTCCGCTCCTGTCAGAACCACAGGGCATTAAACTCTCATAGGTGCATGAATCCTACTGTGAGCCATGCATGCAAAGGATCTAGATTTCAGGTTCCTATGAGTCCTCCCCAAACCATTCCCCTCTTCCATCTCCCACCATCTATCAGTGTAAAATCTGTCTTCCCTGAAACCAATATCACACACACAGACAGACACACACACAGATGGTGAATTTCATTGCTCAAGATTTATCTCCATCTTCATATTAGTAACAGCTAGTAAAAATTATCTTTTCTTTTATGATATCCTTCCTTGTCTTAGTTACTTTCTTCTTGCTGGGACAAAATACTCAACACTCACAAGATAAAGGAAGAAATCTTTATTTTGGCTTACAGTTTATAGAGGTTTCAGCCCATAGTCTGATGGCTCCAAGGCAGGGTAGCATGGCAGAGGAGCATGGCAAATGAGAATCATCTCATAGCTTGGCAGGCAGGAAGTATGCCAGGACTTCCTTCTTTCCCTTTTATCCACCCAGGCTACAATCCTATTGGTTGGAGCCACCCACATCCATAATCTACACCCAGAACTTCTTCCATGTAAGTAACTCCATAGTCTTCTTCAGTAAATCCATAATCTACACCCAGAATTCTGCTAAACCAGTGGGCTGATCCAGCATCACACATCTATGATCCAGTGCATGAGGCTTTGGGGGAATATCTAGATATAAGCCATAACATTCCCATTGCGTGTATTTATCCTGCTTCTAAAAAAGAAAGTTTAAAATAAAACACAGAAAAAATGTAATAAAATTCTGCCTACCAGCTATTGTGAGTCAGCACCATATGGTAGCTTATTTGTATTTCATTCAGTACTCACAATATACCTTTGTGTTTTGTTTCTTAGATAAAACCAAAAACCCCTAAAGCAAGGATAAAAACAAAAAAGATAAAAATCATAGAAAAAAACAAGTAATTATCATACCAGAAACCTAAATTGAGGAAAATATCTTAAGTAATATAACTTGAGCTTCTAATCACCTAAGAGAAAGTTTACAATATGAATAAAGGATGTGTTTTAGATATATTAATAAAGGCTTCAGGATGCCAAGGGAAAAGGCAGGAACATTCTCATTTTTTTATTAATAAAGAATATAATGAAGTCAGGTGTGGTTTGCTTGCCTATAATTTCAACTACTAAAGAGGCTGAGTCAGAAGAATTACAAATTCTTAGAAGCCAATCTAGGTAATATATCAAAAATCCTGTCTCAAAAAGAAATGAAGAAAGAAGGAAAGAAAAAGAAAGAAAGAAAGAAAGAAAGAAAGAAAGAAAGAAGAAAAGAAAAAGAGGAAAGAGGGATGAGAAAACAGAAGGGGGAAAAAAGACGAATGTGTTTGAAATAACACGAGTGAGAGCAGAGAGTTTCCTTGAAAAGGAAAACATAGACCACTGGTCAAGAACCTCCAAGATTCTTGTAGTAAGTCTTTCCTTTTGGGATGAAGGCAAGCTACTATAATTAAATCTAACCCATAAACATGTCTGAAGAATTACTAGGTCCAAGACACTCTGAAGGCAGTCACTGGCTGGGATGTAAAAATGGTTCCTGCCCCACAAGTGTTCATAGCTACTGGGAAGCCAGGTAAAAACAAATCAATGCAACTGGAGGTGCATGACTAGGAAGAAGCAGAGAAGGGTGACAGCAGCAGAGATTCCTCTAGACTGGTGAGTGGCAGAGGAAGTTGTGGGGAGTAAGTGCTGTGTGGGCCATAAGGATTTTGACAGATGGAAATGAGACGATACACCAAGAAGGGGGCTGTGTAAACAAAACTCAGAGGCTGAAGAACTTGCCAAAGTTAGACTAAAAGCAAGTACCACCAACACAGATGCTTACAGTAGTGGACACAAAGGAGGCAGCTGATGTGGGGACCATGGTCAACAACAGAGTGTAGGGGCAGAGTCAGGCAAGGGAGACCACCCTGTTATCCCAGGCACTCAGAAGACCACAGCAAAAGGGTCACTTCAAGGCCAGCCTTGGCAACTCAGCAAGATTCTGTCTGAAAAACAAAACATAGACTGCACAGGCCATCTAAGGGGACATCCCAAGGATTCCAAGCATTTGAAAGGAGAAAACCCATATTCGGTTGGTAAAATTCTACCTTTAAAGAAAATGAAGCCTTACATAGATCAAATAAATGACATCTATCATCCATATACATAACCCCAACGGTCATCTATTCATAATCTTGAGTTAGATGCAACTGAGTTTTCTATCCAAAAACTAGCTTTAGTTACTTATCCTGTTCTCACTCAGTAACATGTTCAGCTTTAATTGTATGCATATTAAGCAATACCTCATGTCTTAGTTTCTTTTCTTTGTCATGACTGGATACAGCATACAGCATAATTTATATAGAATAAAGATTTATTTAGCTCACTGTTTTGGAGGATGGGAGGTCCAAGGTCAAAGGGCAGCATCTGAAAAAGCCTTGCCAATAGGACACTGCAAAATTCCCAGGTGGGACTAAGCATCACATGGTGTAAAGGCACACACAAGAGACAGAGGCAAATTGGTTTTCAATATAGACCCACTCTAAAGATGACCCAATAACCCACCTAACTCACGAATGCATGAATTGTTCTAATCACCTGTTGAAATTCCCACCTGTTCCCTCTTAATTCCTCACAATATAAATTACGTTCTGACATAGATTTTGTGGGGACACTAAAACTGTAACACTATGGAAATTCTCTTCATATAAATTATGAGTCTTTGCTTTCCTTCATGAATCTCCATAGAGTTGTGCAGACTTTCATTTGTAAGAGGCCCAATGTGAACAGGAAGAATAACAGAAAAGAGCCAATGGACAGATCATCAGAAAAGCAAACACCACAGACATTTACCAGTGTAAAAAACACTTATCAGTTTCCACACATTGAAAACTGCTAATTTCATGTTATTACTGCGTGGGGAAAGAATAGTGAAAATTTAAGATAAAAGAGGAAATAGTGACTTTTCTAGAATGAAAATTATTTTCTGCCTTAGATAAATAATATACTAAATGCATGTGCTTATTTAAAACTCAACCTACTGTAATGTACAAATATTTCCTCAAGTTTACAGATATTTTCTGCTACCTCAAAACTTCTTGTCAACTAATAATACCTCCAAAATCATGAAATACAATAATAATAACAAAGCAAGGAGTAAAATGAAATCTAAAAAGTAGTTTAATATGATTTTAAATTGTGAGTTAAATGCTTCTCCAGCTAAAAAATATCAAGTTTTTAAAGAAATTTTTCCAAAAAAGCAAGTAATAAGCCACTATGTAAAGTTTACACTTTTGATCAAACAGATCAAGGGGATGTTGAATCTTCTATGTTACTACTTCTGATCACTTGCTCTTTCCTTTTGGCCAACAAAAGGAAATCCCAGTTATCTGAGTTTCAGGGTAGGAAGGTCCTCCAGAGAAAGTCTTCTGATAGGCACCTTCTCCACTCTTCAAAAACACTCAGAACTTGAACTTAGACAGAGACTTAACTTGAGGTTTTTCCCACATAGCAAAGCTTGCTCAATAATATAGTAGAGAAGCTCATGAAGCATATGGAAAAAGATCAACTATCAAATCGGTGATTTCAGAAAAGAAAACCCCCCACTAGACAATTCTTTTTGCCTTTGAGTTACTGCTTCAGAGAACAAGCACGAGCAAGTGTAGGTAAGCGCACATGCTGGCAGCTTAAGAACAATGAACAAAACTCTAAAAAGGTAAAAATGAAAATGTGTGCTGTTCAGCAGCGACAGAACGGAGAGTTATAAAGGCCGGGAGGACAATATTGGGTTTGCGGAGGTACAATCACATCACAGAAGATTTACCTTCAGTCTCCAAACTCAATATAAGGCAATAACAGTCTATTACACACACCGCGACACAACATCAAAGGAATGCCTAAAAGAACTAGACAGAACCTTTAAATCAACGCAATCAAGTTATCGTCCCCCAGAGGAAGCCTTGCAGGATTGCTCAGAGCAGGGTTTTTCAAGAAGTATTACTAATTTACCATAAGGTATATTTAATACACTGTTTAAACATAGTTTGTAGTCTCGCTCCAGTTTTTGGAACACAGAGCAATAAATTAAAAGAGAAATATTCCCCAAAGAGCAAGTGAAAGGAAGATAAATGAAAACTGTTGTATTCTTTAGGGGTCGAGCCCTTCAAATAATTCGTGCACAATTGAAAGGATCCTCCTGTCCCCATTTCAGTAAGATGCTTTGACTATGAGCTTAGAGGACGAACAGCAAAAATATAAAATCAATAAACATTAAAATCCTGTTAAAAGGCAGGGAAATGGTAAGAAATTCTCCTAGTACCTCTATTGCAAAAATACAGTTTCATTCTGTCTTTTTGTAACTAATATGAATCTCTTCTCATCAGGGCATTTCAGAAATGATAGCAAAACCTTTCTGTAATGATTATCTTCATTGTTGGCAATTACCAGTTTCTTGCCGTTTTGCTACTTCTTTGTGTTTTTAAGTTTTATAATAGCGTGCTTAATAAAGTTTTGAGAGATCACTTTTCTGCATATAAAAAGTCATTACTCTTTTACCTGAATAGCAAGGACCTTGTGCTCATCAATTTTAGTCTCATTTCATTCACTTGTGTTTCTCATGAACATAGATGGAACAATTGAGGCCGACCCTAATTTTCATCATCTATTTATGTCTGATACTAGCCAGGCATGGTGGTGCACAACTGTAATCTGATCACTGAGGGAGGCCAGGTCAGGGGGACTACAAGTTTGAATCTCACGCAGACAATTTAGCAAGGCCCTGTCTCAAAACAAAAAGGGTCGGGATGTAGCTCAGTGCAAAGTTCTTGAGTTCAATACAATCGTGCTGCACAGTTCCTCCACTTCTTCTAAAACTTGTACCTCTGTTTGCCTCTTGGATAGCATTTCTGTTTTGGCTTAGCTACCCTGATTAATACCAGAAATTGGTATGCAAAATCTTTTAAATTCTAGATAAGTTTTATCTAGAATAGATTTCCTGTCCTTAGATTTTCTGCATCAGTGGAGAAAACACACCCACGACAGGTGCATGAAACTGCCCGCAACACATGGTGTGTGGGGCAGGTCCCAGGGCTGTCTCTTTTGTATAGAATGGTTTTATTGGTGTCATACTCAAAGATTTTATAATAAATCTGATTGCATATGGATTTATACTCATGTGTCTGGTGTTACAAAGTATTTAATTCGTGTTTATAATGCTTTTAATTTTATAACCAACTTCCTAACCCTCTTTACAGTTGACCTTTATATCACAACCACTCCATTTGAAATTGCCTATCAGCAGACAATGTTTTCAGAGGTTTGAATCACTCTGTTGCTTTTCTTTTTTAAGGACACTTTTTAAATAAGTCATGCATCTCCTTCATACTAACACTATGAATTTAAAGCAGTATTCTGGTTCAGGTGTGATATATTTTTGCCTGGGAACAGAAAACTAATTTCATGTGTTATTACACACTTTGATGAGTTTCTCTGGAGTTCTATTATTTGAAACAATTACTGTGAATGTAGCAAAATTTTCATGTTTAACACTGATGTGATTAGAATAGGTATCTCCAACACATCTTGACAGGTTCATTGAGGTTTGCTTGCTTTTAATTGCCATGCTCCATTCATTCAAAACACAACTGGAAACCCTAACATTAACCATTCAGCCTGTCACTTCATTTGCAAGCTTCATATACACAGTTTTGACGTTATAAAAAGAGCCCAAATGATCTCTACCTGATCTCAACGTCATGGTTAAAAGAAGAGGTTCTTAGGAATCAATTTCTGAATTGATCTTCTGACCAACTAGCTAGTAGTGCTATGACCATTCCTCATTTTTTTTCTTCTAAACAGAAATGACTATGATGTTTGTAGGAATTCTGTAAAGATTAACTTAGATGCTACTTATAAAATGTCTAACCCCATGACATGTAGGTATTCTTATTGGAAAGATAAGTTCAGAAATGTTCCAGTGCCTTCCAACGAGCGTCCCAAGCATTATTAAATTTTACCCAACTATAGGACCCACTTTCTGTGTACAACAGAATAATAAAGTTGACTCTTGTGCAGAGATTAGAGAACCACCACCTGCTTCCTCACCGCAGTGGGACTCAGACCAAGGATCAATGAATGAGTAACCACATGACACAGCTATCGCCCTCACAGGCAGTTGGTGCTAGTCTAGTCCTGAAGCAAATCACCTGCTCACTATCACAGCCATTCAGGGGTGATAAAAATTTGATGTTAATGATTATCTGATATGATAGGGCATCATGTATATATGGTGTTTTAAGGATATTTTAGTGTGATGCATTGGAGAATGTTAGTATTAAAGTTGCATTTGTCCTTATTCTTGAGAAAAACATAACCAATTGGAGAGAAAATGAGAGGAGGTGAGATTTATTATAGAAGCTGACTCACAGTTATGGAAGCTGAGGAGTCCTATGATTGGCTGTGTTCAGCCTGCAGACACTGGAAAGCTGGAGATGTAGCTCAAAAACCAGAAAACCAGAAGCTGAGTATTTCAAGCACAAGCTGGCAGGCAGCAAGTGAATTCAACTTTCTTCTATATTTTTGTCCCATTTGGGCCCTCAACAGGTTATGTGGTGCCACCTACACTGGGGAGGGTCATCAGTTTTATTCACTTCACCAACTCAAATGCTGACCTCTACCTGAAACATTCTTACACACATGCCCAGAAATAATGACCTACTGGGTATCTGAGCATACTATGGCCTCATCAAGTTGACATGTAAAATTAACTGTCAAAGAAGTCAAGCACCATCAATTTTGACTATTTAAATCTTGGACAGTAAAAACCACCAAAGCTTAATGGCATTTGTGTAGAAGAGAATGTGGTTATTGGAAGAGAGAAAACTTGTGGCAAAAATGGCTTATCAGAAATTCATTAAAAAATAAATAGATCATATCTTTTGTGTGAAATTTGAAATACAAGCAAGCAAGTAAATAAATAGAGTTTGAACAACTTTCTTTCAACACTTAATGTTAATCTCACCATTTATTTCTGAGTTCCATTTGGGAATATTGCTGCTGGTAAGTTCTTTATTAGCCTTCATCACCCGCTGCACACTGGTGGACCCTCTGTTAGCTGAGCCCACATGGGCTGTCATTACTATCTCAGCAGAAAAACTGTCTTTCTAGAACAATTCTAATTCTATGTGTGATACATAAATAGCTGAAAGCTAACAATATCTTAGTATATCCATAGGTTATTTAAGACATATTTCATTTTTTGATTTGTGGATTGCATGTTTTTATCTCGCCTACTCTGCCATTTTTTTTCAAATATCTCATAAACAGAATCCATGATTTCTGGTCCCCTTTTGCTTATTTCTTCAGTACTTTATACAGTGTTCTTCAAAACCACTTAAATATCGGTGAATAATAAATGATAGAGTTCCTCAAAATCCATTAAAGGATCAATGCATCTTCAATGACCTAAGTGGTTTGATTTTTCTCCTTTTTATTATTTTTAAAATTTAATAGGGATTGAAACTTTTAAAGAATTGGTACCATTCTGGAAAGTTTTCAGACATTGCACAGCAAATATGAATAAGTAAATCAGAGAATTAATGGATAATGGAGTTCCCGCATCCTTCAACAAATTACAGGCAATTGCTGCAAACTAAGAATTTTTAGTCATTAGGACTGTTAAGCTATGTGGCCACACAGAGTACAAAACACAGCATTATCTTACTTTCTATTGCAATGGTAGTTGATAGTGTTAGGTTCTCATTTATTTCCAGCCTAGGGAACATTTTGATCATAGAACAAGCTCAAGAATTTTAAACTTTAATAATTGTGGCCAATGGCTTCAAAGAATCAGCTGCTTATCTCTTCTTCTTAGATCTCAGAGATCTGGGCTCCTAGATATACTAAAGGATTAGCCCATTTGGGGAAATAATCACAGCTGAACCCCAGACATCTCTCAAAATCAAACTAATTCCCTGAGATAGTTTTGGGTTGGATGTCAAAATTTTTCAAATCAGAGAATTAATAAATGCCAGATCAACCTGGCAGCTCTCAGAATCCTCTGATGATCAGGCAGTGGCTGAGAATGGCACAGGACAGACTGTCCAAGTTTCTACGATCTTCATCTACCCTCTTTCTTCCTCTGCTACCCTTGCTAATGAAATGCTTGGTCTTCTTCAGGATCCGGCTAACATACCAGCTACTTTCTCAGTCTTTTAGAGGTCCTTCCCACACTCTAAAGTCCTTACGTTCAACTCTCTCGTTCCCTCAACCACTTCCTCATTGAACAAATATTTGGGAGTATCTGCTCAGCACAAGACACTTTTCGTGGCACTTGTGTAAGCAAAATGGGTAAAACCCCTGCCTTAGGGCACTTAATTTTGAATAGAAGAATTCGCTTTTCCTTTTATGTTTCCATATTGGTTTATTGTTGCAATTGCACATGCATCACAGATAAGGGTTTGTGTGTCTTGTTAGGTAGCAGAGACCAGAAAATGTTTAATTTTAAATTCTTATCATCAACATTCATGATAAATGCTGGGCATGGTGTCACACACCTGTAATCCTAGCACTCAGGAGCCTGAGGCAGAAGGATCTCTGTTTGAGGTCAACTTGGGGTACATACTAAGTCCAGATCAGCCTGAACTACACAGTGAGACCCTGTATCAAAAAACAAACAAACAAAAACATTCATGACATTGCCTGGCACTACGACATAAAAGAATAGACAGAATATAAATTTGAATTAGTTCAATACATACATGTTAGTCATAGGTTGCTGCATAAGAAACTATCTCACAATTTAATTACTTAAAACAGCCTTTTGATCCTGGGATAGAGCTCAGTGGCACAGGACCTCCCTAGCAAGCATGACATCATGAGTTTGATTCTTGGTACCAAAAAAGTAAAACAAGAAGCACTTTTATTTTGCTTGTAATATTGTGTGTCAGAAATTTTGAAAGGACTAATAAAGGTAGTTTATATATTAGCCAAATGATTTCAGCTGGAGAATCCTCAAGAATGGAATCTCTCTATCGCCGTCTCTGTCTCTGCCTCTCTGTCCCTATCTCCCTCTCTCTCCCTCCCCCTACCCTCTTTCTAAGTTTCTAAGAGGTAGAAACTCCTGAGGGCTACGATAGTAATGGCATGACATCTTTACCATTGTGTTTGAAGGTTTGAAATAGTCACATTCTGTCTTTAAGGAAATACAGACAAACAGTTGTCTCTTAAAGAGAGAGCGGCAGGTGGCTCGGGGGCAGGAGCAGGAGCAACTTCCGGTGGAGGGTGTGTGGCCATCTATCTTATTCCACTGGGTGGCTGCAACAGAATACTGGAGACTGGGTCATTCATAAATAACAGCTTATTCCTCACACTTCAGGAGGCTGGAAGACCCGGGTAGAGTGAGTGTCTGATGAAGGTTTACTCTGTGCTCCCAGACAGTGACTTGCTGATCTATCATCTATCCTCCAAAAGGAACCAATACTGTGTTGTCACATTTCAGAAGAGATGGAAAAACAAGTGGGCCTAGCTAGTACCCCCCAGCACTTTTTTAAGGACATTACTCTAATTCCCAAGGTCAGAGCATTTGTGACCTAATCAGCTCCCTAATACTTCACACTCCAATAGACGAATTTTGGAGAGATACGTATGAACTACACATTTTCTGTTACTATAACAAAACCCTAAAGGCTGGTTATCCTGTGAATAAAGGAAATTTATTTAATGTCCCATTCTGCAGGTTTCAAGAGCACAGTGCTGGCATAGGTTCAGCTCCAGTGAGCAACATCTGGTGACCTCACACCAATGCAGATGGCACTGCAGCAGGACACAGGCGAAGGGGAGGGATCACCAGTGAGACAGGAGGTCCAGGAAAGAGAAGTGCTAGTCTTGCTCTTTACGTAACAATCCGCTGTCCAGAACTGACCAGGGTTTCACAAGAATGGCAATTTCTTGAGAAACACATATTTGAGAAGGAAAAAGTGCATATATTTTAGAAAAAAACATAAGTAAATGTCAAAGATTTTGACTTTTAAAGACTTAGTATGTCCCTTGGAAAGATACTTTCTGTCATACTTTGTGATGTCTGTTTAATACATTTAATCAGTTATAATATGTTTAAGGTAAGCAAATCATCCCTGAAATACAATTCAAATTCTTATTACAATCAAAAGGCTCTCCAATCTCTATGATTTGTTTTTAAAATGTTAACTGATAATGATATAAATATTGAGCAAGAAATTATTCTGAAAACATCCAATGTCAATGTTTTTAAACAACATTATCAAAATTGTTACAAAGAGACTTACTAAGTCTGTAAAACTCAAAATCTTTGGAATGAAAATTGAGTTTCTTCTAAAATGTACACCATTTTTATTTATTTCTCTGATATGCACTTCTCATTATGTTTACTGCAATTTTATAGTTCTTGTGCTAATTTGAGAAAGTTCCCCCAAAAGAATCCCAACTAATCAAGTGCAGGTATATATTATTTTCTCAGCTCCTTTCATAATATGATATGTAATGACTCCTTTCTCCATGAGTCACAGTCACTGGAGAATTCAACAGTTAATTAAAGGAGAACCATTTACAGATTTGAACGCTAAATAGTAGTGTGTTCTCAAAAATGAGGATTATATGTATTCAGTTGTGATTTTTGTGAATATATTCATATTTACAGTGTTTTACTTTAGCTCATGATTGTGCAGGAAGTTGTTCATTGCTCTTTGCACTTTGACCATACTATAAAGCTTAAATATTGGCTCTTTAAAATCATTACTTACTGGTTTTGGGTAATCCAAGGTGACATTTATGATTTCCTTGTAATCTGAATTGGTATGGGTTTATTTTAACACTAGAATCCCACTGCTATTTTAATGGCTAGCAGTATTACTATATGGAAAAGAAATGCCCTAATGATGATATAACAACTCTGGTTTATTACTTGAGATTGAAAAGACCCATTGTTTATAATTCTCTTAGTTAAAATATCCATGGGGATATCAAAAATAAGCCTGATTTCCTTAAGAAGCTACTGAAATATGTGTAGGCCAACTATTGACACACACTTTTTCAAGTCAGATTAAGTTCTATGAACAGAAAAAGGTAATGTGTACTTGAAAGTCAAACTGAACCTCAGAGTTGGTGACATAACTCTGAAGTCAGGCACCCTGTTCACCTCTGTGTATCTGAAGCATTGTGGGATGGGCCACAGGAGTCCACCTGTGGAGAGGCTACTGCTGTGACATATGGAAGACCTGACCCCAGGATGAAAGTGTCACTACTCGTGTTTTCTGTGTGCTAACATTAATGGAAATTGACACAAGCCAAATTATAATTTTACACTGCTACCTAAAAACCAAGATTCCTGGTGGTTGCTAAACCACAAATGTAAACCAAGGTTGTTAGAGCTAAAATCTGCCACAAGAATCCTAAATTAGCTAGACACTTATTTCTGCTTTAATATTTTAAAATCTAAGTTTTAAGATGACTAAAAGCTTTCTAAGTATTGAGAATAATCAAGTTGAAATGATTTAATGATATTTTGGCTCAATCAATGAAATCTCCAGATATCTTCTTTCCCCTTGGCCCATTAAAAATAGCCCTGGTGGCAAATGTAATGCCCATATCCTGTTCTCTACTATCCTTTCCCACAAGAAGGCATCTGTTCCTTGGAGAAATGCCTGAGTTGAGGACTAGCACAAGAACTATACAAGATGAGCCAAGAACATGGTGGGAAACCTAAGGCATGCTGTAGCTGGCTGTTTATTATCCTTTAAAACTCTGAAAGATTCACCATCACTGTCCTAAAACATCATAAGCCATGATATTAGGAAGTGCTCAAAGATCATCATGATGAAAAAGGTTACAAACACACAGCAGATGATTGAAGACATTCCACTGGTCAAATCAGGGACAATTTTGAGCACAAAGTAATCGTCTATACTAATCAATTAAAAAACTGAAATTCATAAGTTCATAGCAATAATAAATACATAAATAAATAAGAGGAAGGAATACTCTACCTTACAGTGCTAAATGCCAATTGAAAGGAAGGAAGAAGTGCAGTAATAGGAAAATCCACATTCTATAATCATCATAGTAAAGATTCAATTGGATAAAAATCATCAATGAATATTATACTTGTGGAGAAATTTTAATGAAGACCATGGCCTTAATTTGTCTCTCAATGGGTTGTTTAGTAGTTGCAAGGGAGAAATCATAACAATACAATGGTGATGGCAGATCATGCACAGTGTTAACTGGTGATGAAGCTTACACCAGCAGTGAGGAGGCCACAGCATAGAACACCATCTGAGGATGCACCTCAAAAGCCACACCAACTAGGAAGTATGCTGAGTGCAATTTCATACCAAGAATCTAATCCAAGCCACTGGCGCACCAGGGCGAGAACTATCAGCGATTCCTGAGTTCTGCGTCATGTTGGAACTTTGGGCGCTAGGAGAATAGGTGGCCTACTGGCTGCCCTGGTGAGCAGCTGGGAGCCTAGCAAGCCACCAGTGTGCCAGGGTGGGAACTATCAGTGATTCCTGAGCTCTGCATCATGTTGGAACTTTGGGCACTGGAGAACAGGCAGCCTACTCGCTGCCCTGGTGAGCAGCTGGGGGCCTAGCAAGCCACTGGTGCACCAGGATGAGAACTATCAGCAATTCCTGAGCTCTGCATCATGTTGGAACTTTGGGCACTGGGAAAACAGGCGACCTACTCACCACCCTGGTAAGCAGCTGGGGCCCTCCTGGTGCACCGGCTAAGAATCAGATAGCAAGTCGGCACCGGAGGTCTGAGTATCTTTTTGGAGGATGAATGTATACAGCATGGCAAGTAAGGGGGATTTCCTTCTACCATCTCTTTGAAGGCAAATATTTTTATCACTGTTTTGCTCAGTTTTGATTAATGGTACTGCTTTATTAAATATTCTGTTTTTAAAAGTTCGATATTTCCTTCCATTTTCCTCTATCTGATTGAAAGAACAGCTAATGTGAACAAAATGGGCTGTACTGTTGAGCCCATTGCTTGTGTCCTGGTGACCTGATCTGAGGTTCTGTGATAGTTTTACAGCACTGTGGTCGCATAGGTTTGTTCTGTCTTGTTCTGCTATATTTTGCTACCTTCAAAAAAAAAAAGTAGATAAGAAAGTAACAAAATACCTCCAAAAATCTCCCAACTCCCCAAAGCTGATCCATGGATCATGGATGAGGAGAAACTCAAAAGCAAGACAATAGAATTATAAATGGTGATTAAAAGTATATAACAACAACAAAACAAGTCAGTAAGGTACTGAGCAACCTGAAACAGGACATAACTAGGCAGATAATGTACTTAAAAAGTAAAAAGAAGAAAAGAAAGTGCTCTACAGGATATGGCTGCATGTATATTTAAGTGTGTAGGATTGATAACCATGTTGCTAAGTTATTACTGGATCATTGAACTTCTTTGCAGTCTCACTGTTTGAATGTCCACTTTGTATGCTTTAATTTTGTAACTTTAACAACTAGGTCTAAGAAGACAATATGTAATTTATCAACTAGTGATTTCTTACTGCTTTTTTTTTTCTGAAATTCTGTACTGTTTCTACCCCTTTTTCTGTTTTGCTTTTTTTTCTCTTTAAATAAAATTTTTAAAAAAGAATCTAATCCAAAGTTAACAGCAGAAAAATGTAAGTGAAAAGCCAACATCTTAGCAAAGGAAAAGGTGTACTGTGTTATTCAAAAATGTTTATTGCAGCCATTTCAGACCAGGAGTAGAGAGAACAGAGCCACACCAGCAAGCAAGCCCAGTCTGGGGTCCAGTGCCATGGACAAGCCACCATCAGACTGGAACAGACAGACTCCAGCCCCTTCCTGTGCTTGGGCTGGCAAACAAGAAGCACAAACTCTCCCCACATCCCCATAAGCAAAGAACTTATCCACAGAAACACAGGCTGTGATGACAGCTAATAAGGTGAAACAATTGGATGCCTGTGGTGCTTTATTGTTTCATTAACATTGCAGGTCTGTAGCCAGTGGTCTGATCATAGGTTCAAAGGATAGCAGTACACAGTGTGGCATCTAGGGGAGAATTTCCTTCTAAGGGCTGCAACCATTGCTTATTCCTTTATGTCTTGTTTTGGAAGTCTTGTATCATTTCCATTATCTTATTGGGTTGGGTTTTATTCTCTTTTGTTTTGTTTGATTATGTCAAATCTAATGGCAGGAGCAGCTATTTCAAAGATAGCAAGATATATCATGGTAGCAATTTTGGATTTATTATAGGTTTGTTTTGAAATCCTTTATTGCATTCATTGTTTTATTTTTATTGTTTCTATTCTGTTCTGTTCTGTTTGATTTTCACAATATCCCAAGTTATCTGCAGCTCTTTTGAAGACATCAAAAGGCATTATGGTAAGTATTATTGATTTTGTAATGTTTTGAAGTCCTGTATCTTTTACACTGGTTTATTTTAATTGGTTTTATTCTGCTTTATGCTCTTTAAAATAAAATAAAAAATAAAGTAAAATAAAATTATTCTGATAAAAAATGTTTATGACATGCCAGGCATTGTGGTACACCTATCATGCCCAACACTTGAGAGGCTGAGGAAGGAGGATCATTGAGAGTTCAAGACCAGCCTGGGTTACAAAGTGAGCTCAAGGTCAGCCTGAACTGCATAGTGAGACCCTGTCTCAAAAAAAATATTTATGACATAAGAGACAGAAAGTTTGTGGATATGTTCTGGATTTTAAAAAGACTATAGACATAACTAAATGCAATGTTAGACCCCTAGACTGGAATCTCACTTGGAAACAATGTTTTAGTTGCTGCAAAAATTGAAATTATACACATGACAGGTTTGATACAGGTAGTCTATCAACAGTAAAATTATAGCATTGAATCTTGTTCTTAAGGAATATCCATAACAAGTCATGGCATGGTGGCACACACTTGTGATCCCAGCATTCAGCAGGCTGAGTCAGGATTGTGAGTTTGAGGCTAGCCTGGAGAACTTAGCAAAACAAAGGAAGGAAAAAAACAGAGAAAGAGAGAGAAAAGAAAGAAATATCCACTAACTGAAGTACAGTGGTACCTTGATTCATGAATGTTTTTGTTTGGAAACAATTTGGTTTGCAAACAGAAGCATTTAGTAAAATTTTGATTTTGTTTGCAAACTCTACAATGGTAAAAAACCTAACTGTAGGCATCTTTCCCACAAAAACACAACTGTGGTCATCTTTCCCAAATGGTAGAACAAACTAAATTCGAGAACCAAGATATCACTGTAATTAAGTAGTAAAAGAATGTGATATATGTAACACACCCTAAAAATGTTCACAATATGTTTGTGGATGTGCACATGCATAAAGAAGAAACAGAAGCCGAGGGATTTAGCTCAGTGACACAAGCACCTGCCTGGCAAGTGCAAGGTCATGAAATTGATCCCCTGTGCCAAAAAAAGAATTTAAACATTGCCAGGCATGGTGGCACTCACCTGTAATCCCACTGTAATCCCAGCCTGAGGGAGGAGGATCATTGCAAGTTCGAGACCTGCCTGGGCTACATGGTGAGCTCAAGTATAGCCTGAACTACACAGCAAGACCCTGTCTCAAAAAAAAAAAAAAAAAAAAGACAATAAAAAAAGAAAGAAAATAGAAGAAGAAACAGAAAAGGAATCAATAATAAATGGGTAAAATAATTCAAGTGATCTTGGGTAGAAGAAGATGTTGTTTAAACTGTGAAACATCTGTGAATTTTTAAAACTATTTCCAAATTTTAAAAAGGCAAGTCTGGTAGAGCAGCATACACAGGACGAAATACACTGCCGTTTCCCACCGGCAGACCTGCACCAGCATGAAATAGAGTCTGCCTAAAGCTATTATATGGTGAACTAGGAATTATTGTGCACCCACATTTCAGGTGAATTTGATTCCAATTAATGTAGTGGACAGTCTTGGTAGTTAACTAAACTGCCTTCAAATCAAAGGCAATGTAGTACAGGCCATGGGATTGGGTTAACCATAAAAAGCCTGGTTCTTAAGTCCCTAGGTGATACCTGACACACTAAAGCACTAACTTTGTAGCTTAGGTACAGAAGATAAGCAAAAAGTCACACAGTGGTTCCTTTGCATTTGGCCCAGTAGCCAGGTTTAAAAGGACAAACAGGCTGTACAGCATAGAAGGTGAAGTGCTTGAATGTCACAGCAGCATTGTTCAGACCTATCTGCATGCACAGCAACTATCATGTGTTCCAAAAAGAAGAGAGTACATTTCACGAAGGGAAATGAGAATAAAAGACTGCATCCTGTTTTACCATTCCCAGAAGACTCAGAAAAAATCTTTTAACAATTTAAATGTTGTTGACTTGATTGACCTATGTATTGTGTCAGTCTCAAAACCAAAGGAAACTATTCAAAATGTTTACATATTTCTCACCTGAGAGCACAATGGAGGAGCCAATTGGAGTCAGTCTTCATTTTCAAAGGGAGTGACTCCCTTCTGATAAAGGTCCCAGTGCATCACTGGCAGCCATGATCACTCACTGATTCTTTTGCTTTATGTGATCTCAGATACAGGCTTTTTATGAAGGACTGGTGAAATATTCATTTTCTCTAAAAAAAAAAGTCATGCTTTATAAAACATCCTTTTCACTACCTGAAGAGGTAATTTTTCTCTTTGTTCTTTTTCCCTTTGCTCTTTCTTTCTTTTTTAAATAATATTTTGCAATGAAATTTCCCAATATGCCAGTGAAATTGTTTATAAATTGATCATCACACCAATGAAATTATTCATACATTGATCATCACATCATGATGAATAATTTATTCTTTTTGTCTCCATGGAGATGAATAATTTTTTGTCTCCATAGAGAATCTTTGGAGGAGGTCAAAAAGGTGTTCAAACTCAGGTGAAACAACAAGGCCAAGTTTTACTTAACAGAGCTGAAGCTGCCACAGGAGAAAAGAGGAAACCACCAGGAGGGACCCTGACCAACTTGCTCAGCTCAAAGAACTCAGCACTGCCGTAGTCTTTGATACCCTCACGACAAGTTCTGAAGTGCTCTGTTTCTTCATAAAGTTCTTTGCTCCAAATATTAAGCTTATTTCTCTTCTGGTTGCTTTAGCTTTTGTTTAAGGCAGTGAAACAATGGCACTTTGGTTAACTCAGTGGAAATGGAAGAAAAGTCTAGCGTTCAATTGCAACCTCCTCTCTCTTAACACAGTTAAAGCGTTTTAATAACATTTTCCCCCATGGCAAGTTGCTTCATTTTTAGGATTTTTTTTCTCATGTTGAACACTGATGAAACATGAAGAACTAAATGGTTGAAGAGATTAAACATTTTTCCTGAGTTTGATTTGAGTAATAAGCCCATGCCAAGTATATACTCAGCCTCCTCATTGCAGGGACAAAATCTCCAACACCCATCATCTAAAAGTTTAATTCAGCTCACGGTTTCAGGGGACTGAACCCATAGTCAGCTGGCTCCAAGGAGGAACATCTTGGTGGAAGGGCAGAGCACAGTACCCTGCTCACTTCACAGGGGCTGGGAAGCGGAGCACAGGGGAAAAGACCAGAGGGTAGGGGACAGGGAGCCCATAATGACACCAAGGCCACACCAGCATGACCTACCTAGACACACCCAGAAGTGTGCTTCACTGAGCCCCTGAGTCAGTGATCGTGAACCTTTCAGAGCTTTCAATGATAGCAAACAGCCCGCTGCAGCACACGTGGTGAAGGTTTGCCTCCACTGCGCTAGGCACCCCCAAGCCCATCAAGCTCAGCCATCATGCTGAGGCTCACAGGTTTCTGAGCCAAAGCTCCTGTATTTAGACTTATATTTCCTTGAGCACATTAAGTCCTGCCTTCCTAGTCACATAGTGGAGATGGTGCTGCTCCATAGATTTCCTGAGAAGACTAATTTTGAAATCATAAACAGGGCCCGGAAAACAGTTAACTGTTAACTGGGACTGGTTAGTGGTGTTTTCATTATGATTATATTGTTAGGCTCTGCTGACCTTTCACCAGTGATGGTGATAGATCCGCTTATTCCACTTGAACTATGCTTTCGAGATTTTTTTTTCCCATCAATGTGTCTTGGTTTTCCCCTAAATGCTATTAGAGAGTCTCTGATACCTTTACATGCCTAGTTCCTCTCACTCAGACAGCAGGTTCATTCAAGGCAGAGATAATGTCTCTCTCAGCTCTGACTCATAGAGGTATACTCCTTGTGAATGTTTATCAACCCCTAACAGGTGCTAAGCCCTGTAAGCACCCAGCCTTTGGAGCCTCACTCTTCTGTGAGCATCATGTCAGTCTACTTCTATGAAGTATGGATTATTACTACACAATCTTAATTTCTCAGATGAGAAAATTGAAGCACTGAGAAATGACAGTTTCACAAAGGTTGCACAGTAAGGGCTGTGACTGGTGATTTGACACCAGGTTTCTTTCCTGAGATCCTGTATCTTTATCTATCTTGCTCTATTGCCTCGCAGGAAATACACACTACATGTAAGCACTCAGACATGTTCCTATCCTTCTTAGCAAAAAGAAAACCAAGGCTATATGCTACAAAAAATGAAACTTCCCAAGGAATATACTTATACCTCAGTTATGACCCAAGTTATGAGTCAATATCCATTCTTAGTCTAGGGGTTCTCAAACTTTTACATGTGTCAGGATTACAAAGAACACTTGTTAAAGGACAAATATGTAAGCCTATCCATAGAGTTTTTTATTAAATGTGTCTGGGGAATTTACATTTCTAGTAAATTCCAAGATGATGCTGAGAATGTTGGTCTGAAGTCTACTGAGAAACTCTCTTCTATTCTAAAATTCAACTATACCGTGTGCCTTGATCATTTCCTAAGATTACAAGGCGTTCAGTTGTTCTATGTCTGCTCATGCAGCCTAACATCATAGAAACCTGATCGTGACTTTCTCTGACAAACTGAGGAGATGACATTGGAGTGAAACCTCCAGCCATGCAGTACAGGCAGTGAGTGTCCACCTCTGCTCACAGAATGATTCAGGCACTAAGGAGATAAATCCCTAAATATCATGTAGAATTAAGTCTGAGAGGGAACTAGGAGTCCATGGGTTTGAGTTCCTGAATTTTGTTTGAGAAAACAAAGTGAAATTGCTCCCTGGTCATTACAAGTTATGTATTACATGGATGAGCATTATTTTGAATAAAACATTGTGCTGCTGGTGTAGAACAGTATTTTTGAGCTGTAAATGATTTGTCTCCCCTCCCTTACTTTGTCTTTTCTCCTTTCTCCCATTCAAGCGTCAGATCTGCTCTCAATTTACTGCCCAGAAAAAGAGGGCATCATGATGGGAAGAAAATAATTAATTTCATTGCTTTAGTTTCCTAAAGCTCAGTCCCTCAAGATAACTCAAGAAGAAAATACAGTGAAATTAGAGTGGGTGCTATGATTCCTTCAGTGTGGAAGGATGAAAGCTCAAGAGATTATGAGAGCAGATACCTGAGAGTTATGGAGACAAGCACCAAGTGCTACATCCTTGGGTAAATCTTCCCGGACCCGGCGAGGAAATGCTGTGCACTGCACTGAGGAGGACAGGTCAGGGGAAGCCTCCAAAATGTCCACAGTCTTATGCTGCAGAGAACCACTGAGAAGATCCACACACAGTGAGGCATAGTGGAAAGTGAGAGGACCCGCAGGAGCCTTGTGTGGTAAGTAGGTGGTTAGTGACCTGTGGAGGTGAATGAGAGATGCCATTGCACCCCAAATGAGGTCTCCATCAACGCTCCCTGTTCCAATGCCTTGGACAATGTAATCCATTCCATCTTAAATGCATCTACCACAAGACAAGAGGGAGCCCATGTTGGCTGAGCATTGTCCACAGAAATGTTTGCCTAATTGAATTTGTGGACAGAGAACTATGTTCAACAATAACTTAGAGGACAGCCTTCACCTTATATAGTTAGTGTCATGGTTTGGACCTAAAACGTCCCCCGAAGACCAGCTGATGAACTCTTGGGAAGCGATCAGATCAAGAAGCCGCTAATCCCTCTAGTGGATGGACCCACTGATGAATTCGTGTCTGAGTGGTTTGTCAGGAAGAACGTCTAGCTCTAGAGAGCAGGTCATGGGAGGGCGGCCTTGGGAACTGTGCCTCATCGTTGGACTTTTCCTCTCTGGCTCTTTCTTCTCAGGTATTTGTCACAGCAGTGAAAAGACAGCAGTGGAAAACTGGCTAACACACTTAGTGAGGAGTCCTGTACAGTATTTAAAATAAAGCTTTTAGGAACTCTCAGAAAAAATAGTAGGAATCAATGTATGAAAAATGGTTTAGAATCCTAATGGATCCCTAGCAGATGGGTTATATTATCTAGGTCAGACCTCATTTCTCTCTGCATGTCAAAAAAAAAAAAAGAAGTTTTCACTTTATGCAGTGTTTCTGTTAGAAAATTTGAGAGGCCTACCTATAATTTAGAGTGGCGATTTTAAGAATAGTTTCTTTCTGATATTATTTCACTGCTTGTTTCCATTTTCTAATATTTCTTCCCAAGAAAACAACATAGTGTAATAAAAGAATTACATGTCCCAAAATTGGGTTTAAAATCATTTCAAGTGTTATAATATTTTTTTCTTTTTATCCCATCCCCAGTTTCTCCCTCCCCTCAACAGTTTTATTATTAGACTGTTAACTGAATTCTTTCTTAAACCACTTAGACAGTCTAATACAGCCCCTTTAACCTTCCAAAGCTTAATAAAGGCTGTGAAATAAAGCTTAATAAAGAAGAGCAAGGAATATTCATTTGTTAAAAGTTTGCCCTTTGCACGCACCTTTCCCTTGTGTGGTATAAATAACGTTTCCTCTCTAGGCTTTCAGCCAGTCGCCCTGCCCCTTGCTAACCTGAGGCCTGAGAATGTGACCACCACAGGGCCTTTCTGACATCCAAGGAGAATCTCAGGAACATTGATGAAACTGATAACGGGCCATTTTATAGGGCCTTAAAAGCGACTCAAGGAACTAACAAGGTCCATTAGACTTTCTGTCATGCATATGATGGGAAAAAATATACCACCATGAGATCCACCCGATTGTCCCACTGTGACAGCAGTGGCTATTGTGCGCCAGGGGTCCAGCACAGTGGCTCCAGCGCAGCGTCTCTACCCCGCGGGCTGGTGGGAGTTTCAGGTACAGCCTGGTAACAGAAGGGGCTTTGTGATAGGCTATCAGTGACAAACAAGAACAACAACACGCAGACCCAGGGTTTGACAAGGAGGGGAAACTCAACAAAAGGAGAATGACCCGCTGCAGTTTCCTGTTTCAGGCTGACATTCACTTCCTCACACAAAGCTCAGCACAGTGGGTTAGTGTCCAGGTCACATCTGAACCTTGCACCGAGTAATGGGAATCAAGCTGAGATATTTTAAGTGGATTTCTTTTCTTTGCACCCCACTTTCAACTGCTTTTAAACCTATAGACATTCGGCAGAACTATCCACACTAAAACAGCTGACAAAAAGCCACATAGAAAAACACCTTCCCAGATCGATGTTCTGTTTTTATAGATATGTGTGTGTGTACGTTTGCTAGCTATGTTGTATTGGCCCAGTCTTTGCTATGTATGTATCTGAGAGTCTAATAAGCATGTTCTCCCCCTTTTAATAAAAAAAGTCTTTTTTTCATCGAGAGCTATCTAAACTCTCAATTCAATAAATAACTGTTATGGCTTCTAATCCATATGACACTGCATCCTGAGGGGAAAAAAGATGCAAAGATGACCAACACAGGATGTGATAACTGAGACACATGGCCAAATGATTATAAGGCATGATATATTATTATCCAAGCCATGTTTCCTAGTAAAGCTTTTCTTGTCTTTTCTTTATTTTGAGACAAGGTCTCACTATGTAGCCCATGCTGACCTCAATCTAGCAGCAATCCTCCTGCCTCAGCCTCACTAGTATGAGATTACAGGTGTGCACCAGCAGTTCTGACAGCCAGGCGTTTCTTCACTCACTGATTCTGTCTTCACACCTCTACATTTGAGGACACATGACATCCTCTGTCCTTAAAAACTCAAAATTTACCTGTCATAGAGAAGTTAATTGAAAAATTAAAATGCATCAGGGAAATGAAGTAGGTATTTTTCCTACCAGTGTCTAACAGAACCTAGTGGAATATAGAACTAGTCCTTGGATTTAAGGTCAAAATAAGACCTGATTCTGGTGCTGTAACAAACAGCAGACAGACTTGAGTCTCCTTCTAACTTCTCCCATCTGTTAATCAGTCCTGCACTCTGTTTCTGGCTTTCTGCAGCTAGTATGTGCTCAGCACAGTCTCTGTGCCAGGCCCTGTGTTAACACTGAGCCAGCAGGGTCCGCCACGGTCCTCCCACCACAGTTAGAATTTCCACGCAAAGGCACCACAACTCAACAAGGACTCCCAGCAAAATGGGATCCAAACCCACGCATGTCTGACTGCACGGCTCCTTATGGGGTCCACAGCCACTCTGTAAGACCAGTGCCTTCCATTCACATACTGTAAGAAAGGGATCAAGAGACTGGGCCGATGTTTTCTACCCTTATCACTGATGTATGCAGATGCATGTTTTCATAGAAAGAAGGCTGCTGCCTTGTACATGCACTACTCACCCTAATTTTCATCTTTAAAAATGAATGTGCAAATTTTTAGGATAGCGATAGATCTACAGAACAACTGAGCAAAGAGCACATAGCATTCTAGACAGCAGAGCTCCCGTCACTGCAGTCTAGCTATTAACGTCTTGCATCAGTCAGTTCATTTGTTATAGCTGATGAGCCAATACCAGCACGTCATTAATCCTGGAGTCCACCTGTTGTGTGACATACTGACAAGTGCATTATGACACATGCATGTACAGAACAGTTTCACCACCCTGCTACTCACATTTCTTTGCCATTCTTCCCCTCATCTGCAGGCAGCCACTGATCTTTTTACTATCTCTGTCATTTCCCAATATCTCTCAGTCATAGCCTTTTCAGATTGACTCTTCACACTTAGCAATATGCATTTATTCCTCTGTGCATTCACATGGTTTGACTGCTCATTTTTGGTAGATATAGATCTTTTTTTTTCAACAAAAATTTTAGTACCCACAAAATTTAAGGCCTGTGGTGCGTACCAAGGATACAAAGATAAACAGGACACAGTTTCTACACTCAAGGATCTTACTGTCTAGTGTTAGGAGAAAGGCACAAAACCAGAGGAAGGAAAACTATTTTCTAGGTATCATCATAGAAGACTATAGGAGTTTAAAAAAAAAAAAAAGGAGTTGGGGACTGCTATGGATTAAAAACTGGTGGTCAACTTAATGCCAGCTGAATTAAATCAGCATGGTGCTGAGTGTAGATGTTCCACTTGAGGAAAAGTTGCCAGCATAAATAGAGACATGGAGAAGGAGAAGCTAGGCTTTGTGGGTTTCTCTAAGTGTTGCTGTTTGAGCTGTTGGTTCTCCTGAAGGAGCTCTGGTCCTTACATCAAGCATTGCTTCCTGGCTCCAGAGATGAAGATGTGTGCCATTTAATCTCCAGGATAAACTCATCATGCTGACTTTCTGACATATACTCAGCTGTTCTTATCACCAGAGGAGCTTGTACCTCCATGTCACTGAGGGTGGCTGCGGTACTTTTCAGGGCAGCCCTGGTCTTTATTTTGAACATGACTTCTCAGCTCCAGAGTAGAACCCTCAACCTACCAGCACAGCTCCTTCACCCCGCTGGCATAGACTTTCTAGATTCCACTGCTGACCTTCTGGCCTTCCAGGGCAGATCCATAAAACAGACTGGTGTGAGTCCTTCTCATGGGCTCTAGACCTCCAGTCGGACTCATAGGAGGCATTGTCATGGGTTCTAGGTTTTCATCTGGACTTTGTGGGACATTGCTGTGGGATCCAGGCCCTTGGCTGAATATTCTGGGTCTTTAGTGTTGTGAACAGATTTCCTGCACTTTCTGTGTTTAACTCTGGGTGACCATCATAAAATAATAGTATAAATTCTGTGTCCTGGTTCTAATTGTTCTCCTCACAACCCTGATTACACCAGGGACATAAGGAGAATTTCCGTCCACTGTTAATGCAGGAGGTCAAGAATATGATCTGATATTACGGAGGGATCCAGAGAGCCAGGGCAGATCACAGGAAGCCAAGCTAATAATTCAGGTGACACAGAAGAGCTTTTTAGAGCAGTAAGGCTGGCCGGAAGCTGTAGGCTTGGCCGTGGATGTGCCAAGTACTCAGATCCAGCCTGTAGTGTGGACTCACAGCCGCTCTCGGGTGTCACGCGCGGAGCCCTGCCGGGAATCCCCCAGGAAGAAGCGCATCGGCTTTCCTACCTTCTCCCCTTACACAGCTTTCTTCTTCTCCACAGCAATTACCAGCTCTAATACATAAATACATATTGCTTTATTTATTTATTCTTATTGCCTCATTTCTGCAAGAATGTACGGCCCCCACGGGGAGGACCATCAGCTGTTGTTGGGTGCCAGGAAGTGACCAGCAGCGCGCACTCACAGAGCGAATGAATCTATCAAGCAGTTTTATCGGTACCTGAGGTGTCCCGTAAGGGGGAGGGGTGATGTGGAAGACTTCTGAACTCTTTCAGCCTTCTAACCCTAAATTACGGGGATGGGTTCCCCCTCTGCGACGCTCTGCCAGGCTCAACGTGGCGCCTGCCCAGCAGTGCGCAGGACCCTGAAGACGCCAGCATTCCACCAATCACCTGTCAATACGTCACTCTGCCGGCCCCTTCACACCACACCCCCACAACCCCGTGCTTTGTCTGTCTCCGAAGGATGCTGCGCTCTTCTGCAGCCTTCCTCTGCCCACACCAAAGGCCATTCTTTCTTTTTTTCTTTTCCTGCTCTCTCTTCTCTACTATGCCAAGGAAAAATCCAACATACAGCTCCTTATTAATTTCAGCAACTGCTTATAAAGTCTGTCCTGCTCTAATTCCCACATTTAAATATTGGTTTTATTGCTCTAAATGCCATTGGAAGACAGAAAACTCACAGGGGATCAAACTCACAACCGCATGCTTGCAAGGCAGGCGCTCATGCCGCTGAGCTAAATCCCCAGCCCCAGAAAACTCAATCTCTATAGCTTTCAAGAATGTCGGATTACTTTACTGCTCTTCACATGGTGTCCTATAATTTAGACAAAACATTTTCTCCTACTACTAATTCAAGACCTAATCCAGTAAATACCTGTTGCTATAAGCTAACAACATGTTACAGAAATTTTAAAGTGATCTATTTTAGGCCAGGCAGAGTGGCACAAGTCTGTAATCCTAGCATGTAGGAGGTGGAGGTCAGTCTGGGCTCCATAGAGACCCTGTCTCAAAAATAAATAAAATGATTTAAAAGTAACTGAAAATGTGAAAAATGCAAATGAAGTGCTCTATCTTGTGATGCACCTCCAAGGCTCTCGGTGACATTCTCCGAGCCTGCACTGGGCTGAGGCGCTGCTGAAGGCCTGAGCGCTGGCCCAGGGCTGAGAGCCCCGGGAGAAGAAGCCTTTCCTCTCTGGTCAGAGCGACTGTGTCAGTTTTTAGACAGAACTGCTGGGAGTTTTGTCTTCGGTGGGGACAGTTTTGTGAGAAGCCCTGGTGTTCTTACCTCCTTGTCCTGGGCTGCTGGCTCTTCCCCCAGTCCTTTCCTCTGTTCAGTCTCACTCACCCACACACAAGGCCGTGGGCGCTTTGGCCACACTGGCAAACATACCACAATGAGAACCCCCACATGCCAAGCTCTCACCCTCTGAGATGTGCCCTTTTGCCCTCATCCTCCCTTCTCTCCCTCCTCTGTCAGCAGCCACTCAGCTCTTGGAGAGCAGGAAACTCTGTCTGTATAATCCCTGCACGCATTTAGCCTCTCCCAGCCCAGGCCTAGGCAAGGGCCGCAGCGTCCCAGCGATTCCCACCACGTCCCTCTTCCCCATATTATGCCTAATTAGTTAAAGCACAACCTGGTTACCCTCATCTGCCCACCTACTCTGCTCCTCCCACCTGGAGGCCCAGTATTCCTGGAGAGAATCAGCCATGTGCAATCAGCTCTTCCTGTACATTTACAGCCACGCATCTCAGCAGGTCACTCCTCAGTGCCCAGGGATTCTTCTGCTTTTCCTGCTCTCTGAGACACGATTCAAATCTGTTTTCTCTTCATACCTCCAAGCCCTCCTCCCCATCAGGGTTCAGGAACTCACTCCACTGTTCACTGAGAAAAGAGTAGCAATCAGATGGGAACTCCCTCAACTTCCCACCACCGACTCTATCAGCTTATCTGCATCTACACTCACATTCTCTGCCTTCCTCATCCATTGAAGAACAAAACAAAACCAAAAAAACCCTTTCCCTGTGCCTAAAAATGCCATCCCTTCTCTCCTTATTTTCTGGATTTTATCTCTCATATTGAAGAAATTCAAGCCTGCAATCATCCTCCTCACATCATTAGGCTTTCTACTCAGTTATTCCAGTGACTGTAAGTATAAAAGCATCCATTGAACAGAGAAGTCTTGGCCTAATGTCAACCTAACAACTGAACAACATCCAACACTGAACATTCAACATCAAACCTAACTATTAAATTTGAATCAATTCATTATTGATTCAGTTTGTGGCCAGAATCGTGGAAATAAGTATGTGAACCGCTGTATTTCCTCACTGCCTAACCCATTCATGGAAAACTTTAGACATACAGTATTTACTTACTTAAACTTACTATTTCTTTTTACTATCTTAACTTTGGTCTTCAGCCCACTTCACACAAGTTTCTCTTCTTACAGCCCACTAAATTTATTCTTGCCAAGGTCATGGTAACATCTATGATGCAAAACCAGTAGTCATTTCTCTGTGCTCCTCTGACTTACCCAGACAGTAATTTCTCTCCTTCTTTAAACACTTTGGTCCTTTTAATTCTGTGTCACACCATTGTCCTTGTCCTCTTCCCATCTAAAGGGTGCCTTTTCCAGCCTCTCCTGCTGGCCTAGTGCTGGGCCTCCCTCACTTCTGCAATATCTAGACCTTTTGTGGAGACCTTGTCCATTCCTGTGACTGCGCTTGTGTGCTCTTGGCGCTCCATTTTGAATCTCTAGTCCTGACTCCTCCTAAGCCTCTAAGTTTGTTTTACTGCTTGTCTTCCCTCACTGATGAAAACCATCACCTTTGAACCAGTTGTTGAAGCAAAAGTCCTTGAAGTTCTGCTCCAGTTACTCCCATGCCATCTGCTTCCTAAATCACCTACACACACTTCCAAATCAAACGCAAGTCTGGTCAGTGCTGTGGCAGAAATGTACCCTTGACCTGTCCACCACTCTGCAGCACTGCTGTTACTGCTGCCCACATTGCCAACATCCTTTTCAGAATCTTCTTGCTTCCTTTCTGGTGCCCCCCAAACCGTGCTCCATACAGCAATCCAAGTGAGCTTTCTACCATGTGAGACCCCGTGTTTCTTCTTTTGTTCTTAGAATCATTTGTAAACACCCTTTCTGATCTCTCCTAAAGTACCTCTCCAGGCTCCATATCTCCCATGACCCCACCACCTCGCTGTGAGCAGCCGTCCTTCCCAGACTGCTTCGTATTCAAGTCCAGCGAACACCTCCTCAGCCCAGCATCCCTGGCGCTGCTTTTCTTCCTGCCTCACAGTCTCTCCACCAACTCACCCGCTCTGGCTGTCAGTCATTCGGATCTCAGCTCAGTATCAAGGGACATCGTCCAGACGTGCCTTAGTGTGACCCTTCCCTCAAGTCACTATGATTCATGTTTTCTTCAAAATTATCTTTCTCTCAGATAATTATTTACTTATTATTATCTGAAATTATCTTAGAGCTTGAATTTATTGTCCATTCCCCTTCTTCTAGAGTAAAGCCTTTGTGATGTAAAAGTTGTCTTATCCCAGGTGTGATGGTTCACGCCTATAATCCCAGCACTCCAGAGAGAAGCTGAAGCAGGAAGGACACCATGAATCCCAGGCCACCCTGGGCTATTTAGTGAGTTCAAGCCCAGCCTGAATTACATAGCAAGACCCTGTCTCAAAACGAAAAAAAAAGTTATCTCATTCATACTTGTATTCAATTTTTTTAAAGATGTTCTTACCAAATAATAGGTGATAGGATTATCTGATAAATGAATAAATGAATGTTTTATATGATATAATATGAAATATCAAGAGTAGATTTTGCCGCTCATTCTGCTTGGGGTTAATACTTGAACTCCAGTGTATGAGTTGTAAATAAGTCTCTATACTTCAAGATTCATAAGTTGTTTCACTGCAGCAAAAATATACAATGCTTTAAATTTTTTTTACATTGAAACAAGTATATATACTATCATTTTACATGAACTAAAAATAATAATTACAGCTTCAAACAATCTACAAAATAATAAAAGTTAACCATTAAACCATAGTACTTGATAACGCTTCTGTTATCTCTAGCCCAACTCTTATAATTTCTCAAGAACTACAGCAGCTTGCAGATAGACTGTAAAACTATCAAATGCTCACATTTTCACAGGAAATAATGGCTAAGACACATTAAGATGCCAAAATAGAACTGAAACAAGAAAAAATGTGTCAAATATACCATGTCACCTTAGAGTTTTAAGCTGTATGAAGCTGACTTCAAAGATACTTTGAGTTTATTGTTTTTTACCCCAGTATTTGCATGTTTTCCTAACAGCCTGACCACTTTAACACGGTCCATAACACGGTTCATAGTAGTGAAGTAGTGTGACATTATAATATTCCAAATACTGGAAATAGAAAAATAAAAAGGAGCTGCTCACAGTGACTAATGGATTAGCTAAAAGATAAGTACAAATTATCTTTTATTCATTTTAAAATATTATACTCTGGAAAACAATAAAAATTAGACTAAGTCAATATATAATAAAATTTAGATCTATAAATCTTACTTTAAAATGCTAGCAGTTAAAAACATATTGAATAAAGACAAAGCTTATTGTTAAAATTTATATTAATTATAAAGTTTCACAACTTGAGAATGCACTAAATGTTATTGAATTGTACCCTTGAAATGATTAAAATTGCAAAATGTATACGAACTTCATTTTTATTAAAAACTATTGCCAGGCATGGTGGGTTCCACCTGTAATCTCATCACTTGGGAGGCTGAGGCAGGATGATTGCTGGGAGTTCATGGCCAGCCTGAGCTACATAGTGAGTTCAGGGCCAGCTTGAACTACATAGCAAGACCTATCTCAAAAAAAAAAAAAGTACTTCACTATGTAACACACAATAAATACTGTAAATCATACAGATTTTTAAATCATAGAGAAATGATCTCAGCTTAGACCTGGAATACTTTAAGTAATCTTCTGTTCCCAAATAATTATAACAAAATCAATATTGATTTAAAAATTGATATCATGACCTCAAAAGAAGCAAGCCTTGCCTATAAAGTTTATATGAAAATATTTTCATTGCTGAAAATTACTTCAGTCTAATGTGAAAACATAAAAAAAGACATAATTTAGTTTCTCCATAAAAATAATTAAAGAATCAATTGGTCTACTTGTTTGTTTCAAAAAATACTTAATTACAAATGTGTTGGTGTACTGGTTTATACAAAGTCAGGCATTTTCCCCCAGCACTGAGAATTAAACCCATGCTACGGATGTACTCTGCCACTGAAATCCAACCCAGCCCAAGTCAAATGTTTTTCAGATCAGAATGATAGAGTCAAAATGAAGAGAGCAGATAATTCAATACTCAAACATAATTTGTTTCTCAGACAAGGTCTCAGCTGCTTTTACCTTAAATTTCACTCTCCCTACCAACCCATTTCCAATATAGTAATGTAAAATCTATTTCTAAAATGTAAATTGTGTTGTTTTTGTATCCATACTTAACCTTGCAGGTGTTTCTCTTAAAATCAGAACGAAAACCAATTATATTCGGTTTGGGAGGAATGGAAAACAAGTTTCTTTATTTTCCTTTTCCTCATCTGTTTGCTCTTAATCCTACACCCATTCAAAGAAATCTCAAAAAAAATAATCAATATAAGTGAAAGGGAAAAATCTGGTTTTCTTCAAGGTGCAATAATCACTCTACTGTGTTCCACTCAGTGAAAGCAACTAAAGTCAGATGTGTAGAGTAGCTGAAGAATCCAGAAATCAAAGTCCACTAGTCCAGGTAGTCGGTAGTCATATTTGAGTTGGTTTTTGTTTGTTTTGTTTTGTTTGTTTTATTTTTGAGACAGTGTCTTACGAAATTGCTGAATTGTCCAAAGTGGGCTTGAACTTATGATCTTCTTACCTCAGGCTCCAAGAGTGCTGGGATTACAAGACAGCAACACCGTGCCTGTCAATCATTTCTTTTCTCCATTGGTATCGTTTGTCCTGGGATTGCACCCAGAATCCCAGAAGTGCACACTGTAGGCAGCGGAAAGAGTTCTAAATGAACATCCTGAAGTCCTAGGCCAAAGGAATAAAAGGGTATCTCCCTGGTGTTTTTATCCCATTTTTTTTGCAGTTCTGGAAAGACATGGTTATTTAAAAATGGATAGCAGAGCCTGTAACTGAAACCCAGCATTCTAGCAAGATGACTGCTGTGGCCTGGACGTGTCTACCCAAGGTCCACGTGTTTAAGTCTCAGTCCCCAGAGCATAGTGTTGGGAAGCAGTGTGACAGTTGAAGGGTGAGGACTTACAGGAGGTCCTCAGGCCACCAGGGCATGCCCGACGGGAGATAGAAGATGATGCTGATCCTTTTTTCTTCCTTCTTTCCCTTTTCTTCTTCCTTCCTTCTTTCTGTCTGGCTGATAAAGTTAGTGATCCCATACACTATAATATGCTGTCTCACTGCAGGCCCAAAGCCTAGGGGCCAATCAGCCATGGGCTGGAACCTCGAAGACCATGAGCAAAAATAAGCCTTTTCTTTTTAAAAGTTTATTATCTCATCTGTTTCATTATAGTGACAGAAAAATAACTAATAACAATGACGAAGAGTGAGGAACCACAGATCAGGTGTATTGTGGAGGCTGAAGAGAAAGGAGGATGAGAAAGTAAACCAATGGGTGTGCACAAGCTCCTGTGCTGGACCTTGAGTTCACACGAATGGACCTGAACTGAAGACCAAAGACTTCGAGAAATGGACCACAGTAGGGAAACATCTACCCACACACAGACTCTTCCTGAAATAAGAAGGGAAGGGACATCTCCCAGCTGATTTCATGAGTGAAGAATTACCCTGAAATTAGACCCAAGCAAAGACATTGCAAGAAAAGAAGACTGTGTAGCAACCTCTCCGCTGAAGAAATAGAAAATGATACAGAAAATAAATGAAACAAAAGTTGATTCTTTGACTCAAAAACTTGATGAACTTTCAACTGGACTGATAAAAAAAAGAAAATAATATGACTTAAAATTAGAAATGAATATGACCACTGACCATATGAAATTGAAAAAGATTAAAAAGAATACTATGAGCAATTGCAAGCCAATAAATTAGATGACCAGAACCAAATGATAAATCCTTTATAAACACATGAACTACCAATACTGACTCAAGAAGAAAAAAAATAGACAATATGAATAGGCCTATCACAAGAGATTGCTATGCATGATGGTACATGCCTATAAACACAGCACTTGGGAGTCTGAGGCAGGAGTATCATTGCGTGTTCAAGGCCAGTCTGGTCTACAAAGTGTGTTCAAGGACAGCCTGGACTGCATAGCAAAACCATGTCCCACAAAGACAAAAAAAGAAACATAACAAGAGATTAAATCAATGATAAAAATACTCCCAATGAAGAAAAGCCAAGAAATAAATGCTTTGCTGGCAACTTCAACCAAACATCTTAAAAATACATAGCATCAAATAACACTAATAATTTATCAATAAAGTAGTAGAGGAGAAAATGCTTCTTAATTTGCAAGATGAGGCCAGTGTTGCCCTGATACCATAAAAACATAGGTCCCCACAAAGAGTTCACACAACTGCTCATAGCAATATTATTAAAGTAGAGAGACGGGGAAGTAGCCCAAGTGTTCCCCGCTGATGAGTGGAATCAAAGGTAATATATTCATAAATAGAACGGCTAGTACAGATACATGGAAACTTTTTGTATTATTGCTTACAATTGCATGGGAACAATCAAAAGAAAACTAAATCAATCTTACTTCTACTAACAAATTTGTAGAACAACTATTCCTTGCAGTTTCAATGGGAAAAAAAAATCTCAAATATAAAAAGCAGGTACAGAGTCAGGCGTGGTAGTGTATACCCGAAATCCCATACTTAGGAGGGAGGCAGGAGGATCATGAGCTCAAAATCATCTGTAACCCCCTGTGTTACCCTCTCCAAAAAAGCATATATAGGGTCTGTGTGCTGAAAGCTGTAAAATGCTGGTAAAAAAATTAAAAGTCTAAACAAGTAGAACAGCATATTTTGTCTACAGAACAGGCACTATATACTGCATAACATGTCAATTTTTTCTTTAAATGGACCTATATGATTAACAGAATTTCAGTAAAATAATATCAGAAATTTTACAAATAATATATATAGAATCAACTCTAAAATTTATCTGAAAAGGAAAGTGAAAAAAGTTCAAATAATTCCAAAAATAAAGAGTACAGTTAGAAGATTCATCCTCTTTTTTTTTTTTTTTTTTTTTTTTTTTTTTTTTTTTTTTTTTTTTTTGTACTGGGGATCGAACTCTCGACCTTACACTTGCCAGGCAGGTGCTTAAACCACTGAGCTAAATCCCCAGCCCCTCATCCTCTATTTTAAGAGTTTAAACAAAGCTACATTTATCCAAGACAACGTATTATTAGTGAATGGATACACACATAAACCAATACAAAAATAGAGTCCAGGAGGAGATTCACATAAAATATTTCCAACATTTTTTTTTACAAAAATACAAAAGCAATTCAGTTAAGATGATATGTTAAGTGATCTTGAAACTATTGACCACCCATGTGCAGAAAAATTAATTTTACTTTAAGCTTCATACCTGATACAAAAATTAACTAAAAATGGATCATAAATCTAACTGTAAAAGCACAGACTTACAATTTTGCTTTAAAAGAAGAAAAATATTCCTGACCTGAAATTAGGTAACGAATTGCAGTATCAGATTAGTATCCAATCTGGTTGAAAACTCCAAAAGGCGTGGGTGATTTTACCCCCACAGCACTTCCAGGGATTTCAGCTCCCGCAGCTTCTCTCTTAAACCCTCTCTGCTCACTTTTTGCAACTTTCCTTGGATGATCCACCTTCCTGGCTTTTCCAAACTTCTGGGGTCTCCACTGAACCTTTGACTTCACCCTTATATCTTTACAAATTGCCCTCTCAGGGGCACACTGCTTGACCTCCCAGGCCCTTTGCAATTGAGGTGAAAGCATCTTGCCCTCAGAATTTGTGTATTTTCCTTGCACCTAAATCAGCACCATGTGGATGCCATCAAGGTCTGCTGCCAGCTGGAGAAATAGCCAGGATTTTCTCTCTCTTGGCTGTAGGGGTCCAGTGCCTGGATTGCTGGGCTGTTTACGTGATTGTGAAGAAAAGCTTCTCTATGTTGCCGCCATTCTGGAACCTCATGTGGCCTCTGTCACCGTTTTGGAGCATGGTACTCTGAAGCTTTCTCCTCTGAGCAAATTTTTTCACTTTTGCAGTTTTAAAGCTACAAAGGATGGAGACCCATTGCTTCCTGGGATGCCCCCTGGTCATCTTTCTTATTTCTGTTCCTTCTCAGCAATGGAAGTCTCTATCTTTACAATCCACAGCTTTACTGGAGTTTTCCTTCTGGACAAACTCACAGCATTTTAAATTACCCTGCTGGGTTCTTTGCTCTTGATTTGCAACATATATCTGGCTAAAAGACCCCATCAATATCCATGCCACAGCCTCAACATTCCACTGCCTTGAAATTTCCTTTGCCAGATTAATCAGTACATTGCCCATAATCTCAGTCTCAGGCAAAGTCTCTGGGCATGAGCAAAATGCAGACAAACTTTCTGCCAAGCCATAACATACATCGTGGCGAGTCCAACAACCAGTGCAGTCCTTCTTCCCAGCAAAACCTCCCAAGCCTGGGGTCTTTACCACCAGGCTTTCTATCAGCCTTCTGGTTGCTTAAGCTCTCCTCTACAGAACAGCCTAAGCTGCTCCAGCTCTGTGCATCCAGGTGACATGTCCGAACCTTTCCAAACCCTGCCCACAAGCCATTTCCAAAGCCTCTCGAAAAACATGGTCAGGTATAGTCACAGCAATGACCCCACTCTCGGTACCAAATTCTGTCTTAGTTACTTTTTACTCATTGCTGAGACAAAATACCTGAGGCCCAAAGTTGGGAAAGGAAAGGTTTATTTCTTACGGTTTTTGGAGGTTTCAGTCCATACTCAGTTGGCTCCAAGGCAGGATGGCATGGTGGGGCCTTAGTTCATGGTGGCTACAAACAGCAAGGCAGAAACCAGCAAGAAAGAGAGACATATCTTCTTCCCATCATTACATCATATCCTGGCTCCACCCCTAGGCGGGTGTAGCACTCACATCATCAATCCAAGTGCTAGACAATGAACCAATCACAAATATACAATGCAAACACATGAGGCCTGGGGACCGCTGACATAAACCATGACAAATGTCATTAGCCATTAAGAACATGCAAGTTAAATCCACAATAAGATATCATTAAGCACACTCGTAAAGGCTGTACAAAACAAAAATAACCCACACTAAGTGTTCACAAAGAGGTGGATCTGCAGAAATTCTCCACATTGCTGGCAGCAAGACAAAAGGGCCTAGTGAGTAGAAAATATGTGACAGTTTCTTTAACAGCCAAGCATACAATTATCAAGTGGCCCAACAATTGTGTTCCTGAGTGTTTATTCCAGAGAAATAAAACCATAGCCATACTAAAACCTGTACACTGATGATCCTAGTAGAAATTTTTAAGTTATGCAAATGGTTTGTGTTGGATGTCTGTTTCTAACAATGCAACTGCAGGCTCTCATATCCAGGAGACATGCAGTGGAATATGAATATATATATATATGACTTGATGATTTGTCAGATGTTGACTGAATTAGAAAGAGCATGGTTTTTTAAACAAGATTTTTGCTTGATCAAGTATGTCACAGTGGCAGTAACTAAGAAAACAAACATAAAAGGATTTTAGGGAAAAGAAGATGAGGTAAATTTGGAACATAACTATCTTTAATCATCATCTCCAGGGACTGGGAGTATGGCTCTGTGGCATGGAGCCTGCCTGGCAAGCATGAGGTCCTGAGTTCAATTCCTGGTCCCCTCCCCAAAAGTTATCATCTCCAAACATACTATTTTCTTTGCCAGCATTTGAATTGTCTGCATCTAACTTCATTTACTTGTATATAATCTGCTAGAATCTCTGAAACCAAAGTCATTTCTTGTAATTTTACCTACATAAAAATTGACACCTATGAGATAGTCAATGGATGTTTACTAAATTAGTGATGTAGAGTCATCGTCCTCCCTTCTCTTCCTTCCTCCCTTCCTTTCATTCGTATCTGTAGAGAATACAGTCCATGGTACCCAGGCATATGAAAACGATCACACAAAACAACGTAGTAAGTACTAAAGGAAGAAGGAATGATAGTTTCACAGAAGTTTTTGATGTTATTTAAACTTAGAATTGGATCTTTCTTCTGTAAATAACTTTAAAGATAGTTCCTACAAGAGGAAACTGAGAAAAAGTGAGTTCAGATCAGCTGTTCCTGGATAGTTTTGTTATAGATGTTTGAAGAAAATGGTTTTCTTTCCTTCTTGAAAAAGAGGCAGTGATTTTAAGTGGGAATAATATTAGCTCTTAATAATTTTTCAGTATTCTTATATTACTATTATGTATGTCATTGCCACTGAATTTAGAAGAATGTCTCCAAGAGTTACACCTTAAAATGTTACCTTTTCATCCTGATATTTCAACAATCAATCCTAATGTGTTCTTGTTTGACTTGGGAAATATTTTTATTGTTGTTTTTTAAATGTATAGATGCCTAGGCATAGGTTCAACTATCACATGTTTAAAATTCATTATGATACTTAATACACAGACATGCACACAAAATCCTATGAGGTATAAATTATAGTATCCACCAAAATGGAGCCCAGAGGCCCTGCTCCAAAAACACCTTAATAGTAGTAAGAGACAAACCAGGATCCAAATCTGAATCATGGAATTCCAACTCAGTGCTTCCTCATAGCTCTTCTGTTTTCTGTCTTACCAATACATATTATTAAATGTGTTAACTAGTGTATTTGCATACTGTGGACCTGTTATCATAACAAAACAACTCAAGAATACATCTGACTGTTAATTGACCTAGACTGCATTCCTGATACAAAATTTCAGTAAAGTTTCCTTCATTATGAAGCAGAAGACCATTCTGCATAGCCTACTTAAGTATGTTTACATTATATTTCCCTTTATCTTGACATGCCCTATATTCTCTAATAGAATTTTCACCCTTACAAGTACATCATGAAAGCATAAATAATCAAGGTATAAATACAGAAACAGAAATCTGTTGACCTATAAGGAAGAGGCTTAACTATACCCAGAATGTCAATCAAAACCATAATAATAGAGAAAGGCCTACTTTTATTGACATTTTTCTTAGTAACTGAAAGTTCTTTCTTCTTAGGCTGTCAGCATTGAATCTGAACTGTGATACACAACTGAAATCTTTGTGACAAATAAACAGAGGAGACACTGTCTAAATTGAGAAAGGGTAGAGGAACAGAAAGGGAAAGTGGGTGAAAAATTAGATATATGAGATCAAACAGAAGAAAGTATATTTTTTATCCCTTATTTTGTATAGCTATAACTTTGTGATCTTTTTGTTTCTTTTATTTCTTCCCAGTATTCAATCACATTTTCCATACAAATTATGGTATTATTTTGCAGAAACATTTTTTGTTCCTTGGTGCATTTATTCAGCTAATTAATGCTTTAAAAAAGAATGACTGAAAGCAATATTGCGAGAAATAATTTCCAAACTGAAATTTATACACTTGAAAGCTGATTCCTGCAAAAAATGATTTGGCTCCATAAAAAAAGAAGCAATCCATCAGCTCCACCGACCCAGACGTGGCCTGCTAGGATTTCTTTTTCAGAGGAAATTACTGCTTTGACTGATTCTTGTTAACCCTAGGAGGGGGAAAAAAATCCAGTGGCGTGGCTGAATCAGAGACTGAAACTGAATGTTCTATTGTGTGAAATTATTATCTTTGTGTAGTAGTTGAAAGACAAATTAAATGTGTTAGAAACAAGTGAAATACTCATTTCTCCCAGTACTTCACCAGGCCCCAGCACTTTAACTGAATTACTACTAGATGCCTTTGCCCCTTCCTTCTCCTGATACCCCGATAGTTAAGTAGATGGTACCATGTTCCATTTCCACTACACCATGGTGGAAGAATGTCCACCCATAAGAACAACTCAGCAGTCCACAGAACCCTGCCTGCCCGGCCTAGGACCCAGCCTTCCCTTCAAACCCTCCCAGCCCCAGGTTAGGCCGAACACCAGGCCTTTCCTGGGTGAGTTTTCCCTTGAGCTCTATAAGTCACCATCTCCACTCAGATGACTGCACCCAGTGGAAACAGCACCAGATGATTTACATCCAGCATCTTTTTCACTGGTTGTCACTACTTGCATTCTTATGAGTGTAGGATACCCAAGGAGCAAGCTCTACCTTTCCTGTTGCACATGTAGAAATTCCCAAAGCGACGTTCTTTTTCCTCCTTATTTCCCAAGTTCATTAAACACACAGGATTTTTGAATGCCTTGCATCCTTTTCTTCAGTTGTGTGATCGAGCATGACCCAGCACTTTCCTACAGTTAAAATAAATTACGCATTTAATTGTGCTGTCACGGTTAAGCATAGCTCTGCAGCCACCCTGCTACATCCTCCTGCAACCAGCCAGGAAGTTAATCGTTTAAACTAGCAACGTCTTCTTCTTCATTCTACAACAAGGACATGACAACGCTTCCCACTTTCTGCTGCTTCCTAAAGCGCACGTTATTTTTCATGGATTTAGACCATTTCATTGATCAAAAATGTAAAAGTTAATAGGAATGCAAAATTTTTATACTTAATAAGAATGGAAAATATTCCAATGTATTATTCTTTAGTTTGTAGATACTGTGAAGATGCATGTGGATTCTTAACTAACAGTTTAAAGAAAAACAAAATAAAAATAACATTTTAGAAATCTTCCTTATGGCTAGCCATTTACTTCAAGTGCTCCAATTAGTAGCACTGATTTTTCTTTTCTCTGGGCTCTCGAATCTTACTTCCACTGTCACAGAACTACTATGAAAGAACGAAGCTCAAATTGAAGACCAAACACATGCTCCAGAATGTTCACCTTTATTAAAACACAAGCAGATGGAACTAATGATGTTATTATCCTTGTGTCCTTCAATAACTGTTTTCTCTCAGGGAATGAATATATTGTTTGGAAAAACAAGACACTGAAACACTTAAGATCATTTTTAAAAGAATTTCTCCCTCTAGAGGGTCCTTCTCCCCCTGCCCCCATTTTTATCTTTATCATCTTAGAGAATAAACTAATAGCCTATCTCTGCTCACCTTGTCAACCTGAAACCTCGTATGTCTGAAGACACTTTATAACACAAAAACATTTCTACATACCAGGTGATTTTCACATTTTCCTTCCGTTTTATGTTTATATAATTACTTTTTTTGTTTTTGCTTAGAAAGTAGAATCAGAAAGCATTCTGCCATATAAAGTAAATTTTTTGTTTCTTGTAACATTTAGATTGTGGAGATACTCTATAAAATAGGAATATTATAGACATTTTTTCTGTTTCTGCTGAATTAATCTTGCTGTTTCCCATCTCTGCTTTAAATTAATCAGAATCTTCCTATACCATACAATGTGGTACAATGAAATCTTCAGAATCCGTCTTTCCAAATGCCTATTTGAGTTCAATCTTCTTCATAAATTATGTAGCTAGTGATATCACTGTTTTTTTATATATATATAGGTAAAATCCACCTTTTCTCATCTTACCTCCTGAATACAGCACTGATTAGACATTTGAAAGACACTTGCTTACAAAAAGTAAGTGAATTCATTTTCCCCTCACTCATAAGCCAAATTTTCCTGGGAATCCTGTGAGATGTTTTTTTTTTTTTTTTCCCCCTCCAATGGTTTCTATCCTGTATTTAACATTTCAGAGAGAATTGAATTTGATATTATGCCTGTGCCTGGTGATGGCTAGTTTAGAAAAATAATACGAAGAAAGAAAGAAAAGGAAAAAACAATTTCCAATCAGAGCCTTCTATGGAACAGAACTCAGAATTATTCCATGGCTAGCTGACTTGAGGGATAATTCATGCTGATTCTCTGTACTACATGGTACAAAGAATTATGTTTATGTATAGACTACTGAAATAAGATCGCTAGAGGGCTAATGTTGAAGGCTCCGTGTAGCAAAGCTGCCCAGAAGCACTGTATATTCTCACCTGGTGCTTACTCCAAGTAGATGTCTCACTTCTTTCTCCAATGAAGTTCATGAGTTTTGCATGGCTTTCTTCGAGACCTGAAACAGTATTTTTCCCTAGAAGGACTATACTTATAGAAATATATATATACTGTGACTATAGGCTGTTAGCTGTTCTTGCATATCCTCTCCCCCTTTAAGGAAGCTTACCCAATGCAATATTTAAATGTTTTTTGTTTCATAGTCCCACTTATGTAGGCATAACTTATGTAGGAATTTTTTGTTATTCTTACACCCAGTAATAATAACTTTACCTGGTCAGATTCAATTTGCATGTATTTTGCTCATATTCTGTGACTAAACCTACTTCAAATAATGTTTTATTTAATAGAAGCATGTAGTGACACAATTTAAAAGCTGAAAGAAGTAAATGTTTTAGCTGGCAAAGATTAATTTTCTCAACTGACTTTCATGTTAAAATTGTCTACTTGACAATTTTATTCTCATTTCTTGGCATTAGTAAAGACAATTGTTTATTTTTATAAATTATGTCATTTTCTTTTAATTTATCATTTTTGCCTTTCCAAGCAGAAAAGAGGTCCCAAGGACAAGACTGAAGTCACACTTTCTTTTTATTTAGATCCAACAGAATTTTTTTATTCAAAATGTATGCATGCATATGAAGTACAGGACAGAATATATAGTAATTTTACATATTTCTATTTTAATGTGGAAAATTCCTAGGAATATTGAAAGTATTTGTAGGATAGGATGGACTCATGTTCATAAATATTTTTTACAAAAAGTGAAATTAAGAAAATTCTGATAAACTTAAGGCTACATAGTACTCTGTGCTGTAACTTTGTTCATGTCTTGAAAAAACAAGACAAACAATCCCTCTAATTTTGTATATGTAATTCATGTATAGCAAAGATGCTTAGTTTTTAAAATTGCAATATAATAACAAAGTAGTTCTGAGACATTTTTCTTTCATAGCAATATATCATGACTTTCTAATCATATTTAGGTTTGAATAAAATATTTCCTTGAGTATATATAGAAATATGTACAACATTATATCCTGTATAACATTAGATCTTCTTTTCCTCACCCACTGTTCTTTGCAATTGATTTGTTTCATAGCACTTTAATTAGTAAACAGAATCCTTTCTGAAGTGAAGTACAGCATGGATCAGTTAATTAAAGTGCATTTTTAAATAAATGATCGCTTTTAATAGTCCATGTCTGCAGCACACAACATTTACATTCCTTGTGGGGAGTTGATGCGTGCACGTAACACATCTTAATTTACTTCCACAATGGAAAAATAGTAAAACTATGAACTGTAGAGCAACCATGCAATCAAGGTAAGCAGTACAGGGCAGTATAACTTACAAAAATTGCATGATGGGCAGCCAGCTCGCCGCTCTGGTGGGCAGCTGTGAGCCTACTGGCGCGCGGGCTAAAAATCAAACATCCCCCCATGTCCCCCCTCCGCCCCTTCGCCCCCCGTGAGCAAGTGAGAGCCAGAGATCTCAGCATCGCTTGCGAGTTTGACTATATGCAATATAGCAAATAAGGGGGATTTCCTTTTTCCATCTCTTTGAAGGCAAATATTTTTATCACTATTTTGCTCTGTTCTGATTAATGGTTTTGCTCTCTTCAATATTCTGTTTTTATAAGTTCGGTATTTCCTTCGATTTTGCTATACCTGATTGAAGGAACAACTATTGTGAAGAAAATGAGATATACTATTGTACCTATTGCTGTTATTCCAGTAATCTGCTGTGAAGTTCTGTACCAATTTCACTGCACTGCCTCAATTGGCTTTGTCCCATCTTGTTCTGCTGTATTTTACTACCTTCAAAATAAAATAAATAAATAAATTAGAAAAAAAATTGCATGATTTTTTGGTAGAAATTTAAGTCTGAATTGTCTAAGTTAAAGTACTTTAAATTGTCCAGTTTCTAGCTCTTTCACCCAAACTAAAGTCCAGGACTGTGACAAAAAAGCTCCGCCCACTACTCAGCTTGCAATTTAAGTCCAGTTCTCACATTCCCAGTGGACCCTGAGTTACAGCCACCTTGCTTCCCAGCATGCATCAGGCGGGCCGGACTCACTCCTGGGCCTCTGGCTCTCTGGCCTCCTGCTCCCCGCCAACCCAGCCGCGGCCAGGGAGGACACCAGAATCTGCTTCAAAGGACCTCATGCTCTGAGTCAGGCTCAGAGGGCCCAGAGACCCTTTCAGACAGGGAGCAGCCCCGCCCTTGGGAGCGCAGCATTTGGCCAGGATTTAAGGCACATATTGAGTGGAAGTTACAGAGAGAAAATAGTTAAAACTTATCAAAACTTTTGAGTACATAAAACATCTGCTGGGGAAGATTTATAAATTTATATTTCTAGAAATGGAGTCTCAGTATCTTTCAAAAAAAATTATATAAACCTTGTTTCAGAAACAGCCAACCTTTAAAAAGATAAACTTTATTTTCTACATTGTATGAAGCTTGCTGCTACATTTCTTAACTATACAGTTTGAAACAAAAATAATAAGCTGGAAAAATTGGGTTTTTCCTAACTGGTAATCATAATGATGTTTCTATGCGGAAAAAGTAAAGAGAAATAAGTAAAACTTCAAAAAGAACCCAAAGATGCAAAATACATTTATCAACATATGTGATCTAGGAAGTCTTTTACTGTTGAGGTGAACAATTTGAAATTGATCTTTGAGAAAGTGAAATAATATTTTAAATTAATAATCATTTATTTGGGCAATCTTAGTTTGAAGATACAAATCAGTCAGCTGGTTTCAGAAGACAGCAGAGTTCTTTTGGGGATTTCTCCTTTTATTGTCAGATATTTACTGCTGTAACTAAGAAAAGGGGAGTCTGGCTTTAGCAGCAGCCTGTATCTGATTTATTCCTACAAATACCAGTACTAAAGAACTTTGAAATAACTGTCAATAATTATCTTAAGCCAATGTGACATAGGTTAGTGACATCAGAAACTTCCAATGCTTATAAAATCACAATGCTTATATACTCACCGGTACATCTTTTAAAATATACATTGGATAATATACAATTTGTGCTTTGAGTTTTTTCTTTGTTTTTTTTTTTTTTTCTGTTTTTATCATGTCCAACAGAGATCTCCAAGAAGGGTAACTTAGCCCTAACGACACTACCTTTTTCCAGGATGCCTGCCAAGTGAGTACTTAGGAGGATGGCCCTCTGGCTGGGAGGAGGTCTTATCCTCGATCTGGGTACCAGACACAATCCCGAGGCTCCCTGGAGGATAAGCTGTTATCTGATAGCACTTTTCCATTTCTGACTGAATAGATATCAGTAGTTTCCAAGGAATTAATATCTCAAGTTACACTAATAAATACACTTCTTTAGCAGCTTCCTTGAATTTAGCATTAATATCTGTATTACTTTTTAGCTTCTTAATCAGAAATGGTGATTCTATAATAGATATCTCTAATTAGAAATGAATATGTAGATTCTCAGCCCTGTATTGATTCCATTTCCCAACCTCTCCAATGCTATCTGATCTGGGTTCTTTAAAAGAGAGTGGTTTGTTCTGTACTTTGGAATCTCACATTCATGGATTTTGCTGTTTGTTTTGTCTTGGGGATCTTATCATAAAACTTATAGATATTGTTTTAAATAATATATATCCTTTATAAATTTTATCAATTTAATTTCCCTTGATTTATTCCATTTGTAAAGTATTTATATACTAATCAGACAATCCACAAACATCAGTCACATGATGTGATTTAGACTAAGGTTTGCAATCAGCTCTTTAACAACCCAAAGAATTTTGTTTCTATACAAACAAGGGTCTTATCCAAGGGTCTTAGTCTAAGTCTAAGTCACCAAGTCTAAGTTAGAACCCTAGTGTCTGTGCACTGTTAGAACCTTTAAAAAGGACTGCTCTCTTTTTCAGCTGGAACCATGGAAGGGGCCAAAGAGAAAGAAGAAAACAATTCCTGCCATGATGGAAACCCTTGAACAAAAGCAAAGGCATTTCATGGAGCCAAAAGCAAAGTACCTGAGAAAGAAATTCATTCAAAGGATGCTTCCAAAGGCAAGGAGGAAGCTCGATGAAAAAGCCAGGCACTACCACACAAGGAATACAGACAAACATGTGCAGAACTTGAGATCTGAGTGGTAAGAGGGCAAGAAAAGCTGGCAGCTTTTGTGCACCAAAGATCTGCAGGTTGTTGCAGCTTCTTCACCTCCCCCTCCTTTAACACTGCCCTTGTTAAGCTTACAGGGCTTCATTTAACATGCTGAGGACTGAGGAACCATATACTGCATGGGATTACCCAAACCTGAAGTTAGTAAGTAAAATAATCTACAAGCTTGGTTATGGCAAAATCAACGTGAATTGCCTTGGCAGACAGTGCAATTGCTCAATCTCTTGGTAAATATGGCACCATCTCCATGGAAGATTTGATTTGTAAGACCTACACTGCTGAAAAACACCCCAAAGAGTCAAATAACTTCCTGTGGCCCTTGGCATTACATTATTTTGTCCACAAGGTGGAATAAAGAAAAAGACCACCTGTTTTGTGAAAGATGGAGATGCTAGCACTAGAGAAGACCAAATCAATTGGCTTATTAAAAAGATAAACTGAGGGTATTTTTGTACTCTGATAGAAATAATAGAAAGTGTCTGCTCCCAAATTAAAAATAATAATAATTCTTATAAATGGCTTAAGGTCATGCAAATGAGCAGCCAGTGTTAAGAAACTGATATAGGGTCTAAAGAAGAAGTCAGGTTCCTTTTCTGAGGTTAGTGATTTCAAAGGACAGAGAATAAACTAAAATGATGAAGCTTTAAAATCTACCCAAAAATCCTATTATTATATTTAATGGTGAGCTTTAGAGAAAACACTAAGACATACTCTCTACCACCTTAAGTTTATGATTCCTCTCCCAGGAACAGGGCTAGAACCTGGATACCTTGCATTGCACCTTTCCTATATGCCCAATATTTTTGGAATCACAGCCCATTAACAACTGAACCAACAAATAAGGAAGAAAAGAGAAGGGAGGAGAAAGAAACTAAAAGGGTAGAGGATAAACCTACCAAGAATCAGTGTTGTCTTTTTCTTTCTCCACAGTCTTTTCAGTACTGTATCCACTGTGATACGTATGATTTTAAATCCATATTACGGCTGAGAAAACTGCTTTGGAATAACTGTGCTACTTTTCCAAGTTTACATCACTAATCAATGGTGAAATAATTCTCACCCAAGAGCCCTTGGCTCCTACTTCATATTATTTTCATCAACTCCAAAGAGAGACCAAATATTTGTTCTGTTATTCTCTGGGGAATGGGAAGAGAAGGGGAAAAAACAAAAAAGAAGGTCTGTTGAAAGAACATGTCAGTAGACTCTCATGATTATTTTGAGATTAGAAGCCATAGGATTTTCATACTACCATGCATAGTGACTGCTTGATCTTTGCACCACTAAAAAAAAAAATCTAAGTTATTAGAGCACATTGAAAACCATGAGCATCCGGGAATTGTGCGTGTCCGTGTCTAGTCAGCACAGAGGGAAAACACACTCCACCCTCAGCACAGCTCCCTGTAACCCCATGGCCTAACTTGTAAGAGACACTCCCTACACCAGACAAAAGAGAACTTTCAGTGTCATGCCGCTGAACAACAAAGCCTGGGTTACTTCTGATTAATTCGATCTACATTTTAAGTAAGATAAAAGTGCTCTTTTCTTTTTCCATCTCCTTCCCCCTTATTATGCAGCTCTTACTTCCCCAGCTTGGAAAAGAAATGGAAGAGGTGTGGTATGGGGTGTGTGTATTCCTGTGTATAACAGAGATATGAAAGGTTATCTTAATCCTTATGTTCCCATATTGTATGTGAAGAGAGAAAAATCAGAAATCAAACCACTGTGCAGTAACCAGAAGAGATGCAAAAACCTAGCTCTGGTAGAAAGGTCTTGGAAGCAGAAGCTGTGAGAAGTTCTGCAGAGTCTTCCTGGGCAAAGGGAGGTTGAGCCTCGTCTGGTGATAAGATGGGCAGTTTGCACACTGTCACAGAGGAAAAACTACAAGGAATGAGTGTACAAGGATTACTAATATGTGCTTTCATGAATTGGTTCAAAATGTACCGGATCTACTATTGGTCCCTGGGCTGAGTGCCGAGGATGTAGAAGCGATTGAGATAAATTTCTTCCCTTGAGAAGCTCATTGTTTAACAATGAGATGAACAAATGCTAGGACATTTCCAGAGAATATTAATCTCACAGTCACAGGACAACTAAGCCCCATGGCAAGTGCAAGAGGAAGAGTGAACCAGAGCTCACTTCACATGTTGCAACAAGTCTTAAAAAGGAAGAAGTGTCCCAGAGAGAAGAAGGATTCACCAAAAAGCAAGCCCTCCCTGTGAACCTGCACCATGTGGGGGCAGCCGCCAGCAAGAGGTCAGCCAGACCCCAGTCCTTTCCAGGGTGCAGGCTGACAAATAAGAAGAGCCAATCCCCCACCCCACCCCCTGTTAACGGCCTTCTGATTTGGAGAAATACAGGCTATGATGATAGCTACTGAGGTGAAATGCAATTTGATGCTTATTGTGTTTTAGTGTTTCACTGACTTTGCAGGTCTAGGGCCAGTGTCTGATCGTCTGTCTATTCAGTGGACAGCAGTATGCGGACGGCATCTATGGGGGAATCTCATTGTTAACTCCTTATTATCTTGTTTTGAAGTCCTCTGTCATTTTCATTGTTTTGTTGGGTTGGTTTTATTCTGTTTTGTTTTGTTTCATTTTCTTATATCCAATGGCATGATCAGCTATTTTAAAGTAAGCAAGATCTATTACGGTAGCCATTTTGGATTTACTATGATCTTGTTTTGAAGTCCTTTATTGCATTCATGGTTTTGTTTTGACTGGTTCTATTCTGTTCTGTTCTGTTGGATTTTTGCTATGTCTGAAGGTATGACTGCAGCTATTTTTAAGACAAGAGGCATTATGGTAACTGTTGCTTATTTTGAAGTTCTGTATCATTTACTTTTTTTCTTGGTTTTATTTTACTTTCCTTGGTTTTATCCCCTTTAAAATAAAAAAAAAGCATCCCAGATAGGCATGAAAACAAAGATTAAGGTAGAAACAAGAAATATGTACAAAGAAAAGGGAATGAGCCCTCCCTGAAATTTTCAGAGAATTGAAAAACACAAAGTCTTACCTAAGTACAGATTTGATCAGATGAAGCATATTGATATAGTAAGTATTTGGCCAGAAATGAAGTGAATCTGGAAAACCAGTAACAGGACTCTAAGAGAAAAGGGAAACTAGCAGGCTTTATGAAAAAAATTCTAGTAAAGTCCATGGTTAGGTTTGCTGAGTTCCCCATCCCCAGGCTTCCTGAGAAGAGTACTTTGTGCCCCTTTGCAAATTCTCCCTCACCGCCCTGCTCACCTCACGGTCACACCTTGAGACATGAGCCCCCGGTAGACCTGTAATAACCTGTGACCCAACTGAGCCTCACTTGCCTGCTTCTATACTGCTGTGTTGGCCTCCCTGACGGGCTTTGGTCACCACTCTGGTTCCAAATAGTTCCACATAACTTCAAAAACTCCCCCTCCCAAAGACGTGAGAATGGAGACTCACAGCCAACTGGGAGGAAACCCCATTAGATACCAGCACGCATCAGCCTTCTTCAATCCTAAGACCTCAAAGGGAAAATCCACCCCACACGTTGGGGCAGACATCCCTTATAGATCCCGCCTGCTTAGAACTTCTCAAGTGTACCCTCCTCCTCCTCCTGAAAAGCCGCCATGCTTATTGCTCAGTGACACACTTTAAAACTTCTATTTTTTGATTCTGAGACCCTAGAGCCAAGGCTGCCACACAGGCAAAGTAGCCTCCACCCTGGGCTGACCCCCAACTTTTGGGTAACAGTTTTGCAAGGCTGCAGAAGAGTAATGGAATGTGCCCTCAGCCTTCCCTCAGTAGGAGCCGGGAGTCCTGGACTTAGAAACTGGCTCTGATACTTCAACCCTGTGGGTCACTGGACAAGTGGGCTTCTCAGAAAAAACAAAGACACCTGCACCAGACACTACAGAAGTAAATACAGAGTCATGAACCCAGTCTGGGAGAGGGTACCTTACAGAGAAGAAAAGTGTGAAGCTAACATATAAAGGATAAGGTCAGGTAAAACATCCAGGCTGCGACAGAAGATGGGATTTGAAAGTTAAAGAGAAAACATGGAAACTTTAAAGATTTAAATGTAAATATGGCTACAGCATGAAGCAGTGAAAGTAAAAATTGAGGATACTGTGGTAAATCCGTAAATAAGAGTTTGCCTTCCATCTGTGGATTAGTGGCAAGAGAGTGGAGTCTTTCTGCTTTTGGTTTGATTTCAGGAAAGAAACTAAAACAGATGAGAAAGATGGATTATGTTGCAGGCTGGAGAATTATTGCAAGAGAGTTACACTACAGTCCAATGTACCAACAAAAACACACTGTAGTTAAACTTGAAATAAATTCAGCCAATACAGTAGGCAAAACTAAATGGATTTCAAAAGAATTTCGGAGATCTTCATGATTAGTTAAATCCATGAATGAGAGAAAGTAAAAACTAAACATGAAACTAAAACATGTTTTAGGCTTAAACAATTGGGTAAATGGTAGCATCAAAATAAATGCAGCACTGAAAAAAGACTCAATTTGAGAGAGCAAATGAAGGTCTTCATTTCCATAGTAAGTTCGGGATATCTGGAGAATGTTCCTGTGGAGCTGTTCAGTGGCACTTGAATAAATGAGTCTGGAACTCAAAAGAGAATTTCAAGTTGATTAAAAGCCATTAAATTATACACACACACATCTTTATATATAATTGGAATAATATAAGTATTTGAGCACTGAAGTATGCTGTGTATCTGCACACATGCATGCGTGCACATGTGTGTGTGTGTGTGTGTGTGTGTGTGTGTGTGTGTGTGTGTGTGATGCTAGGGACTGAACCTAGGTTAGGACCTCACACATGCTAGGCTTGTGCTCTACCACCGGACCACATCCCAGCCCTATTATCTTTATTTCCTTACTTGAAATACTATGATTATTTTTCATCTGTTTTTTTAATAAAACACAGAACTTCTAATTTTATATCATAACTCCCTTTGTATAAAAAAGGAAGGTCTCTGTGTAAATAGACTACAGAAACCAGGTTCTAAACAACTGCAATTCTACTTACTCTAACTTCTCACTGTTGCTATTACTGCTGCTGCCGTCGGTGCTGTGGTGTTGTAAAGTATTTGTGGCTGTGTACTTTTTTATCTTGGGAATGCATATTATTAATGCAAACTATTTATTCTTTCTAAATCCTTCCAAGTAATAGAATCACAGAAATTTGAGAAAGAATATTGAGGGTTTTTTTCTAACCAAGGCCAGTTCTCTGCCTCCTGAGCTCCCCATCTCCTTCCTGGTCACCTACACTCCTAAATAACTTCTTTGGCAAGTGTCCTCTAAACTCCCCTGAACCCTCACAGCACCAGTCAACCCATTTAGCCCTTCCATTTCTACTAGGGTATCCCATCGCATATTTTAGAATGACAGAAATTCCTCCATCCACTGAGGACAAATCTACATCTCTTTAATGTTAGCTATTACTTCTTCTCAAAGCAACATTATGAGCAGTTAGTTCCATTTTCCATAGGTGTTCCTTAAGGTACGTGTGTATGTGAGTGCATGGGGAATATTCAACATAATATGTTTTTTACATCCAAATTACCACAGAAGGAGGGGGTTTAGCTCAGCAGCATTAAGTGCCCACTTGGCAGATGCGAGGTTGTAAGTTGGATCCCCAGTACAAAAAAAAAAAAAAATTGCCATAGATACTCTCTCTTGACTGGATCCTAAAAATCAGTTTCCCTATTTGAGTGTTCAAATGCATGCAATTTAAATTTAAGCTGATGTAGTTTTTCCTAACATTTAATTTAGGAATTAAAAATCCCATTTTTCCTTTCTCATTATTTCAATAAGCATTTACTTCATATGAAAATTACTAAGAAATATAATATACAGAGAAACAAGAAATTTGTTAGATTTTTAATTAGCTTGTTTGCTTGTTTGTTTGTTTATTTGAGACAGTCTGGCTTGAACTCACTTATGTAGCCCAGGCTGGCCTTGACCTCAGGGAGGTCTTCCTCAGTACTGGAGTACTCAGCCTCCTGAGTACTGGAATTAAAAGTGTCCATCACTATGTCCTCCAGAAATTTTTGTTTTCAACCATGATAGAATAACAGACCAGAAATAACTTAAAATTCTATTTGAAAAAACTATACAAAACTAGATAACAGATAGCAAAAAGATAGCAATTCCTAAAAGAGGTAAAACAAGTAAGCCATATTTTTATGGTAGTTTAGTGACCAGAGAGAATTTCCTGACCACAGCACCAGGAGTAGAAAACCAAACAGACTTACTTGTCTTCCAAACATGTGAATGATTTGAGAATTCAGAGAAATCAGAACAGTTGGAATTCATAGGTCAGAGGGCCAGAAATCTGAAGGATTTGTGATGGGAAAATTTATTTCTAAAGTCTTCTCTAGTACAACCTAATAAAGCTTCACAGTAAGGCTCATAAAAAACTAAGTAGTTTCCAAGTAACTTAATTTCAAGTCAAACAAAGTAATACAGAAACAATCCTATCACCAAAAAAGGTAAAATTCATAATGGCTAACATCCAACTTCCATTACTATAATGAATACTTGAGATAATAAACTTACAAGTGGAAAAGGTTTCTTTGGCTCATAGCTTTGGAGGCTGCAGTTGATGGCTGAGTGACCTTGTTGCTTTTGGGCCTGTGACACACATCAGAGTGGGGAGCGCAGGGTGGAAGAAAGCTAGTCGTCTCATGAGCAGGAGTCAACAAGAGGGAAGAGGGAAAGCTTGAGGTTCCATAGTCCCCCCAAGCACATGTCCTCGATGACTGGAAGACCTCACATGAGGGCCCACCCAGCAAATTTCCACTGCTCGCAGTAGCGCCTCAGGTTTAGGACCAAGCTTTAATACATGGGCCTCTGGAGGTTAGTTTTCCAAAGACTAGAAGAAGGGCTCTGAATTGGAACGGTGATAAGAAAATCATTTCACATATGAAATTAGCTTATTCATAGAAAGATTCACACTCAGAAACCTTTTTTTTTAAAGAAATTCAGCAAAGTTGCAGGACATAGAACCAATACACAGAATGAGTGGTGTTTCTACACACTAACAATGAGGAATCAGAAAAGGAATCTGAGGGGGAAGAATGCATTTACTTTAGCACAGAGAATAATTAAACCCTTGGGAATAACCCTAAGAAAAAGGAAGCAAAAGATTTGTTACTAGAAATTACAAAACATTGCTAAAAGAAACTAAAGAAGATATAAATAATTGGACATTCCATGTTTATAAATTGGAAGACTTAATATTAGTAAGTGTTGACTCCACCTAAGTAATCTAAGATTTAATACAATCCATACTGAAGTCCTAATGACATTTTTGAGTAAACTTGAGAAAAGCCTTCCAAACATTCTTATGAAATATCAAAATACACTGAATAGCTTAAAAAATTATTCCAAAGAGTGCAAATGTGGATACCTCATACTCTTTGATTTCAAAATAAATTATAAAGCTATAGTCATTCAGAAAATATGGACCTGGCCTGAAAACTTGTGTCTAAATTACTGGAATACAACAGAGAGCTCAGAAATAAACCGTGGCATAGAGAGATTGTCTTATGGTGGGGCTACATTCCAGGAAAGCTGAAATTATCTTCCATCAAAAGTGCATTTAAGGTGGGCAGGAAACAGAGTAGACGTGAGGAGAGGGACAAACAGATCAGAGGGTTGGGCTCCACCTCTGGATCTGAGTTTGGAAGCTGTCTGAGAAGTGTTTATTTTACTTTTTCGTTTGAGTTTTGTTCATGTTTTTCTTTTTATCTCAAAGGCAAGTGGCTGACTTGGAAGCATAACTAATCCCCACTATCAACTTTGGATTTGTCCTTGGTTCTTTTCTTGCACCTTGGAATTCATGATGTCATGGTGTGATGTGTCCCTGGGTAGGTGTGGAGCAGGGAACTGGAGGAGTGCTGAGCGTCTGCAACTCAGTTTCCCCAGGAGAAAGTGCTGAAAGCCTGTAAAACAACAGCCTGACAAGGGACCAAAAGGAGTGCAGGGTGCACAGGAACCATGAGGGAACTGGCAGAGAAGGAAATAGGATTCAATGCTACAGAAGAAATAGCTTACCGCTGCAGACCAGAGACCAGGCAGTGTGGCTGTGTAGCTGACCTGGTGAGTAGGGCGGCACTGGGCAACAAAGACCTTCTGTAGCCTGGGAGAGTCTTGCACGGTCATAAGCAGCAATGAGAGCCAAAGACACTGTTTCCTGAGCATCTCCTGCCACCCTGGGTCAGCAGCTGGTGAGGGAACTAGAGTGGCACCCAGCACACGGCTGGCCGGGGAACAGGAGCAGACACACAGGATCGTCATTGTATGTTAAAGGACTCAGGGCTTGAACTCCAGCAGCAGTGTGGCACCTGGGTCACTTCACTGTCACCACCCCAGAGTGGAATGAGTAAAGGGCCATCCAGACACATTAGACAGATGGCAGACAGATAGCAGACTAGGGGGAATTCTGCTGAGAAGTAGGAGATGGGAAAATCCAGACTCTGTTCAGGCGGCCACCAGTATCTATCCTTAGCCCTAGCTAAAGAGGATGGGAAATGACCCCTGCTCTGTGACTGGCAGCCCCAGCAGGCAAATGGCCTTGGCAATGGTGGCACAAAGGCACTGCCCCTTCCCTACAACCAGTGCAGGTGAGACGAGTCCATGGTGTAGCCAGGGTCAGGCTCATGCCCAGCAGTAACCCTACTGCAGACTTGGCAGGTTACTCAGTGAACAGTCTGGTTCTGACCGGAACTAGCCAAGAACTGGGAGCACAGAGGAGTTACCTTTTTTGCTTTCCTTTTTTAGGGATAATGGGAGTTGATTAGGCTCTGACTTTTATTGTTTGGTTGGTTTTCTCTGTCCTGTCTCTTTCTTCAGTAGTCTTTCTTGATTGTCTGATATTTTCATGGGAGTGGATGTTATTTCTAGTCTTTCCAGTTTGCTTCAATATTCCTCTGCTTTCTTCGTTCTTTCTCTCCTATTCTCTTCTCCAGCTTCCCAGAGCTTAGGTGATCATTCTTTGTCCTTTAGCCTTGCTTCTACTACATTTCTCTTTAGGTATCACTCTGTTTTGTCCACTATTCCTCTTAAATTCCCCTTCCCCACAGGATAAAATCACTCTACCAAGGGGTAACTCATGGAATACAAGTTCTTGGTTTATGTTGGAGGTTGTTATATAACATAGCTCTTACTCCTGTGGTTAGAGATCCCACACTAGCAATGACCGCAGATTGTCAGTCTCTGGGCTGTGCTTGACGATGTTATTATTGTTGATTGTAGTACTTTAGCCAGGTGCCATACTTCCTGAAATCAGTTGTTCACCCTTGTATGACAACACTGTGACAATCTGGGGCAAAACCCTCCCCAAGACATAGTACAAAAGGACTGGATGCAAATAGACAGCAACTCCTCACCCCTAATAAAGTGGAAATACAAAATCTTGGGACAGACACAAAGACCAACAGTCAGCTACATATAGAAGACATCACTGAGGAATAACCATTTCCTAGGAAAGCCTTGATATCAGTCATAAAGCTACACAAAATAAGAACAACACATGCAACAAAACAGAAAACAAGTTAAATTTTTTTTAAAAATGACAAAAGTCAGAAGCAAAATGCAATCCCAGACTTCCAGCCACCCAGGACAAATCCAGGGGGCAATAAAATAGAGAAAATAAGAAGCTACCCACTAGAATTTTCTGCAAAGACAGCAGCAGAAATTTTAGAAATGGAGGCTATGAAGGAAATCAAAACAGAACTAATTACTCAGGTAAAAAAAGAAATAATGACCATAATGCAGGACTTGCTCAGCAATTTTTTTCTTGTCTTTTTAAGACAGAGTTTCACTATGTAATTCATGCAAGCCTTGAGCTCACTTTGTAGTCCTAACTGGCCTTGAACTTCAAATGATCCTCCTGCCTCAGCCTCCCCAGTTCTGGGGAAGAGCACTACCATGCCTGGCTGGCTCAGCAAATCTTGAGTAGACATAGATTTATTTTTTAAAAAATAGAGGAGCATAAAGAAATCATGGATACCATGAATGCCTAACATGAGAAAGAAATGGAATGCATGAAACAGATTCAAACAGATATCCGGGAAATTAACAATTCCATTGAAAGTTTGCAAAACCAAATGAAGGAAAGTGAAGATAGAATATCTGACCTAGAACACAGGATCTCAGTTAGCAATCACAAAAAGAAAGATCTCTTAAAAAACAGCAATAAACCATGAAAAAACAATCCAAAAACTGCAAGATGATGCAAATAAGAACAACATAAGATTGATCAGAATTGACACCAGGAAGCAAGCCCAGTCTGGGAACCATTGCCATGTGTGGGCACCCACAGGACTGGGAACAGAGAGAACCCAGTGCCTTTCAGTGCTTGGGTTGGCAAACAAGAAGTAACAACCCTTCCCATGACCCCCTCATAAGCAACTGGTTTATCTGCAGAAACACAGGCTGTGATTACAGCTATTGAGGTGAAATGCAATTGGATGCCTGTGGTGCTTTGGTGTTTCACTAACATTGCAGGTCTAGGGCCAGTGGTCTAATGATAGGTTCAGAGGGTAGCAGTACACAGTGTGGCATCTAGGGGGGAATCTCCTTCTGAGGATTGTGGCCACCGTTGATTCCCTATGGTCTTGTTCTGGAAGTCCTATATCATTTCCATTGTTTTTTGGGGTTGAGTTTTATTCTCTTTTGTTTTGTCTAATTATGGTAAATCCAATGGTAGGAGCAGCTATTTCAAAGATAGCGAGAAATATTATGATAGTAATTTTGGATTTACTATAGGCTTGTTTTGAAGTCTTCTTTCCATTCATTGTTTTATTTTTATTGTTTCTATTCTATTCTGTTCCATTTGACTTTTACTATGTCCAAAGTTATCTGCAATTATTTTGAAGACATCAAAAGGCATTATGGTAACTATTGCCGATTTTGTAATATTTTGAAGTCCTCTTACACTGGTTTGTTTTGATTGGTTTTGCTCTGTTTTATCTTCTTTAAAATAAAATCAAGAAAAAATAAGATTAATCAGAGTCAATGAAAAAGTAGGAATCAACACAAACAACGTTTTTAAAAAACCTATTCACAGAAGTAATAGTGAAATACTTCCCAAGCACAGAAAAAGAATTTGACATATAAATAAATGAGGCAGGGTTCAACCAGGGGACCAGGACTGTGCCTAGAGAGGAGTTAGGCCTGTGCGGCCAGGTGAGTTCCAGCTCATTGGCGATGGCCCACGGAGAGTTTGGGACTATCACTCTCGGTGCTTGGGTGCCCACCCAGCCCCCTAGGACACTGGACTAGCCTGGAGACTAGTCTGGAGACTAGCCTGGAGAGGTTTCATGGGCTTGAGTGGACCACGCCCAGTGACTTTTGTTCAACTAGGGGACCAGGCCTGCACCAAGAGGGGAGCCAGGCCTGTGCTGCGAGGGGAGCCAAGGCTGTGTGTGTCCCAGGGTCCCAGGAGGTGAGGGTGCAGGAGGTGATTTCCAACACGCCCAGGGAAAGTTTTGGAACATCGCTTGAAACACTGAAATATAGGAAAATGACAAAATGAAAGACCAAAATGCAATCTCAAACCTCGAGCCCATCCCAAGAAAACCTGGGAGCCATGTACATAGAAGAAAACACTAGCCATACACCTGAAATACCTGAAATGATATAAACTGAAATAAAGAAGCAAGTATGGGAAACTATAAAGGTACTCAAATAAGAAATAATCTCCCAGGTAAGAGAAGAAATTATAAAAGTAGCAAAAGAAATGGTGAATGCATCTAAAGAAGACACAGCTAAAAAATTAGAGGAACAAAGCAAAGAGAATCCCTGAATGAACAGTATAAGAAATAAACAGAATACATGAAGCAGATCCAAAGAGATATACAGAAAATCAAAAATTCTATTGAAAGTTGCCAAACCTGCCTCAACAAAAGTGAAGATAGAATTTCAGACCTTGAAGATAAGATTGCAGCTAGTGAAAAGAAAAGATCAAATAACAAGGAATCAGGAAATAACAATTCAACAGTTGCAAGATGATGCAAAGAAAAACAACATAAGATTAATAGGGATAAATGAAAAAGAAAGGGACAACACAAATGGTATCAACAGGCTATTTATAGAAGTAATAGCTGAAAAATTCCCAAACATGAGAATGGAAACTGACATTCAGATTAGTGAATTCCAAACAGCCATAACCAAAATAAAACTACACTCAGACATATAATAATCATCGTACCAGAAATCCAACATAAGAACAGAATATTAAAAGCTGTTAGAAAGAAAAGACAGATCACCTATAAAGGAAAACCTATCAGAATCACAGCAGACTTCTCAATACAAACAATTAAGTCAAGAAGAGCATGGAGTGAAATTTTTCATATCCTAGAGGAAAACAACTTCCAACCCATACTGATGTAACCCTGAAAAATTGTCCTTCAAAATGGATGGAGAAATAAGATACTTCCATGACAAAGAACAGCTGAAGAACTTCATGATCACCAAACCAAACCTGCAAAGAATACTGAAAGACATTCTAGATACACACAGGAAAAAACCACTAAGCAAGACAGACAATTAAACAGAATGGAAACGTAAATATACAACAGCAGAAAGATAACATGTCAACAATAAAATGATATATAACAATTATAACGATTAATGTAAATGGCCTCAGTTCACCAATTAAAAGAAACAGACTGGCAGAATGGATCAAGAAACAACATCCAACCATATGCTGTCTACAAGAAACCCATCTAACCCAAAAGGAAATTCATAGACTGAAAATCCAAGGATGGAAAACAATACTTCATGCAACAGGAACTCAAAAAAAGCAGGGGTAGTTATTCCGTTTGCAGACAATGTGATCTTCAAACCAAAAATGATTCAAAGAGATAAAGAAGGTCACTACATACTAGGTAGGGGAAAACTTCAAGAGGAAGAGATGACAATCTTAAATATATATGCACCAAATTCCAGAGCACCCAGCTATACAAAGCAAGTATTAACAGAAATGAAAAATCAAATAAGCAATAACACAATTATGACACAATAACTTAACATGCCACTGACACAAAGAGACAGATCAACTAGACAGAAAATCAGCAAAGAAATAACAGAACTGAATTACACCTGTGAACAAATGGACTTGATAGACATATACAGAGTGTTCCATCCAACATCAGAATATACATTCTTTTCAGCAGTACCTGGGACATTCTCTAAAACAGACCATATACTAGCCCACAAAACATATTTAAGTAAATGCAAAAGAACTGAAATTATCCCATGAATGTTATTGGACCATAGTACCATGAAACTAGAAATCAATGATAAAAGAAACTGCAAAACAAACACATGGAAATTGAATAATACATTCTTGAGGAATATATGGGTCACAGCAGAAATTAAAGAAGAAATTAAACAATAAAAATTAAATTAGAATAATTAAAAATAAAGAAGAAATTAAACAATATCTTCAAGCAAAGAAAATACAAATACAACTTACTGGAATCTGTGGGATACAATGAAAGTGGTCCTCAGAGGAAAATTTATTGCACTGAGTTCCCACATTAGGAAAACAAAACAAACACAAATAAACAACCTAATACTACACCTCAAACATCTAGAAAAAGAAGAGCAAGCCAAGCCCAAAGCCAAAGGAAGGGAGGAAATTATAAGGATCAGAACAGAAATTAATGCAATCGAGACTAAGAAAACAGTACAAAGAATCAATGAATCAAAGAATTGGTTCTTTGAAAGAATAAATAAAATTGATAAGCCCCTAGGCAAAAAAAGAAAAGAAAAGACTCAAATTCATGCAATACAGAATGGAAAAGGTGAAATTACTACCAACTCTGTGGAAATACAGATCATTAACACCTATTTTGAAAACCTCTACTCTCATAGGTTCAATAACACAGAAGAAATGGACAGATTCCTAGAAACATATGAACCACCAAAGCTGGATCAAGAAGATGTAAAACTGCTGAATGATCCAATTTCTATTAATGAAATTAAAAATGTAATTAAGTCCTTTCCAACAAAGAAGAGCCCAGGCCCAGACAGATTCACTGCAGAATTCTATAAGAAATACAAAGAAGACTTAATGCCAACACTCCCTAAACTATTCAATGAAATCAAAAGGGAAGCAATTCTCCTTAAGTCTTTCCTGAAGCAAATATTACTCTAGTACCAAAACCTGAGAAAGACCCAACTAAAAAAGAGAACTACAGGCCAATCTCCCTAATGAACATAGATGCAAAAATTCTCAGTAAAATACTGGCAAACAGGATGCAGCAAATCATCAAGAAGATTATACACTATGACCAAGTAAGATTCATCCCAGGCATGGAGGGATGGTTAAACATACGTAAATCAATAAATGTAATACATCATATCAGCAGAGCCAAAAGTAAGAATCACATGGTCATTTCTATAGATGCAGAAAAAGCTTTTGATAAGATCCAACACCCATTCATGATAAGAACCTTACAGAGAATTGGAATAGATGGTTTTTACCTCAATATGATAAAGGCCATCTACAACAAACCAATAGCCAGCATTATATTAAATGGCCAAAAACTGAAAGCCTTTACCTTAAAATCAGGCACAAGACAAGGATGTCCTTTATCACTGCTCCTACTCAACATATTACTGGAAATAGTAGCCATTGTTCATTTTCTATTATTTGGTTCAGAATGCCTTGTAATACTTTCATTCTCTTGAATGGTTTTATTCTATTTTGTTATATTTGATATTATTGTGTGTGAAGCTATGCTCAACTATTTTAAAGAAAGTGACATTATTACTGTTTATATCCAATTGTTGTAGCTACTGTTGATATCCAATTGTCTTGTTGTGAAGTTCTGTGTTGCTTGCATTGTTCTGTTCTGATCTGCTTTATTCTGGCATCTTTTGTTTTATTCTCTATAAAACAAAATTAAAATCTAAAATAAATAAATAAGGCAGAAGAGAAATGTCAGAGCCTCCAGAGAACTGGCCATGCTGAGACTAGAAGGAACCCACCAAGAAGCCAACTAGCCAGCTTTTCTGGTAAGCCATGCAAGCCATGCAGGCTCAGGAGATAAGTCAAATAGTGTTTCTCATGCCCCTACCAGTGTGTGGGCTGAAAATCAACCCCTCCCCCAATAAGAAACCAGCTGGCTTTGAAGACAAGCTGAGTTCATAGCAACTAAGGTACAAAAAGCAATGAAATGCTTGTATTGTTTGGTTAATTTTGCAGGCCTGGGTCCAGCAGTCTGAGCATCTCTCTGGAAAATCAAAGTATGCAATATAGAAAATATGGGGGATTTCCTTGTATCTTGTCTTTGAAATCCAATCTTGCTCTCACTGTTTTACTTTGTTCTGATTAATTGCTTTGCTTTATTCAATATTTTATTTTGATTGGTTTTATTCTACATTGTTCTGGTTTGTTTTGTTATACCTAATGGAATGAGCAACTATCATGAAGATAACAGGATATACTATGGTAGCTACTGTTATTTTCCTAGTATCCTGCTTTGAAGTTATGTACCAATTTTGCTGCTTTGTTTTGATTGCTTTGTTCTGTTTTGATTTGTTGGATTTTATTATCTTTAAAATTAAAAATTAAAAAATAAAACAAATAAATGAGGCATACAGAATTCCAATTAGTCATGACCAAAACAAATCTACATCAAGGAGTATAAAATCAAGATTCCAGAAGTTCAGCACAAGAAAAGAATACTAAAATCTATGAAAAAAATAAACAAATAAAGAAAAGGCCATCAGGATCACTGCAGACTTCTCACCATAAACTCCTAAGTCAAGGAGAGCTTAGAATGAAATATTTCAAGTCCTGAAAGAAAAAAAAAAAACTTCCCATGCAGACTGATGTATCCTGTAAAATTATCTTTCAGAACCTGTGGAGAAATAAAATACTTTCATGACAAATAACAACTGAAGAAAGTCATGACAGCCAAAACAGCTCTACAAAGTATTCTGAAAGATATTCTAAAAAGAGATAACAAGTGCCGTGATTCCAAGAGTACCAATAGAAAGAAGCCACCAGGAATGGCAAGCAATTAAACAAAGGGGAAAGACAGGGAACCATTAGCAGAAAAACAGTATGAGAAGGCCAAGCCAACATATATCAGTTATAGCCATCAATGTAAATAGTCTCAATTCATCTCTCAAAAGAAACACCAGAAAAATGGATCAAGAAACAATATCCAACAATATGTTGCATAATAGAAGCACATTTAACTCAAAAAGAAATCTACGGACTAAAAGTCAAAAGATAAAAAAGAAAAAAATACTCCATGATCCAGGAACCCAGAAAAAAATCAGGGGTAGCTACTCTATTTGCAGACAATGTGAACTTGAAGCCAAGATAGACCAAAAGAAATAAAGAAGGTCACTACTTACTTGGTAAGGGAAAACTCCAAGAAGAGATAATTATCATAAATATGTATGCATCAAATATAGGTGCACCAAACTATATAAAACAAATATTAATGGACATTAGAAAGCACTAACAAAATTGCAATGGGGACCCTCTGTCACAAAAAGATAACTAGATAAAAAAACAATAAAAATATCAGAACTGAACCAAACCCATGAACAAATGGATTTAATAGTTGTCTACAAAGTGTTACAACCCATATCAGTATACACATTATTCTCAGCAGTATGTGAGATGTTTTCCAAATAGACCACAGACTAACCCACAAAATATGCTTAAGGACATGCAAAGAAATTGAGATTACCCCATGAGCATTATCTGACCATAGTGCAATGAACTAATACAAAGAATCAAAAAGTTGGTTCTTTGAAAGATTAAATAAAATCAATAAACCCTTAGCCAACCATATCAAAAAAGGAATAAAAGACTCAATTTCATGCAACTAGGAATGAAAAGGGTGAAATCACAACATATCCTATAATATCAAGATCATCATTACCTACCTTGAGAGCCTTTGTTCTAGTGAGATGAAAAACACACATGAAATGGATTCCTAGATACATGTAAATTACCAAAGTTGAATCAAGAGGATATAAAAACTCTAAACCAATATAAGTCAATGAAATAAAAAATGTAATTAAAAACTTACCAACAAGGAGAAGCCAAAGTGCTGGTGGATCCACTGCTGAACTTTACAAGAAATTTGGTATGCCAAAAACCAATGCCATTACCTTTCAAACTCTTTAATGAATTTGAACAAGAAGCAGTTACTCCCAAATTCATTCCTGGAAGTAAGCATTACCCTAATACCAACCAAAAAAGAGAACTATAAGCCAATCTCTATAAATGAACATTGAGGCAAATGTCCTCAGTAAAATGCAGGCAAACAGAATGCAACAAATCATCAAGATTATACACCACGACAAAATAAGATTCATCCCAGGGATGTAATGATGGTTCAACATACACAAACCACCATGTTAACACATAAAAAATACATGGTCATCTTTTTTTTTAATTTTATTTAAACAAGGGGGGAAGCAAAACAGAAAAAAGGGTAGAAACAATACAGAATTTCAAAAAAAAAAACAGTAAGAAATCTCTATTTGACACATTACATATTGTCTTCTTGGATATAGTTGTCCAAGTTACAAAATTAAAGCATAAAAAGTGGACATTCAAACAGTGAGGCTGCAAACAGTGAGGCTGTGAGTTCTGTTCACCGATCCAACAAAAACTTAGTAACATGGTTATCAATCCTACACATTTAAGTATACATACAGTTATCTCTTTTAGAGCAATTTCTTTTCCTCCTCTTGCTTTTTTTTTAAAACATTTTTTTATTTAAAGAAAAAATTTTGAAATAGAGAGAGGGTAGAAACAATACAAAATCTCAAACACAAAACAAAACAAAAAAAAATAGTAACCAGTAAAAAATCACTAGTTGATAATTACATACTTTCCTCTTAGATGCAGTTGTTCAAGTTACAAAAATAAAGTCCACAAAGTGGACATCCAAACTGTGAGACTGCAATCAGTTTTGCTCATCCATCCAACTAAAACTTTAGCAACATGGTTATTAATTCCACACACTCAAACATACATGCAGTTATATCCTTTAGAATACTCTTTTCCTTTTTTTTCTTTACAATAACTATAATCCATTCTCATAAACTACTTATAAGTTCTACATATGTATAAATCTCTACATATATACCTAGCCTTTCTGTATTAGAGGGAGAAACAAATCAAAACAAGTCAGCAATACAAATTCCTACAGAAACATGAAATGAAAAGAACATATAAAAACACAACACTAGGTGACCTACGGTAGTCACTATGATGTCTCTTGTTATTTTCAATAAAATTGTCTATATCGTCAAATATAATATAAATTTAGCATTGCTTTACACTATTAATACAATCTAAACATTGGAGACATTATAGGACTTCAAAGGCCAGTTTATAATCAAACCAGAATGGGTATCCTATTGAATCCTGTCATCTTCAGAGTAGTTGCCCCTACTCTCAGACTCAACACTCTCAAGCATGCCAGATTCAAATAAAATCATTCAAGATAAAACAGTGATATAACCAATCTACTCTGTCTTATCTCTGTCATGCTATTTTTCTGTTGTTATTTGTTTACTTTTCTCCTTCATTCCACTGTCTGCCCCTTTCTTTGAGGCCTTTCTGCCATTATTCCTTGAACCTGGTGATTTTCTTCTTTCTTTCTAGAATGTCCTTCAGTATTCTTTGGATTGGTGGTCACAAACTCCCACAGCTCCCCTTTGTCATGGAAATATCTTGTCTCTCCATTAATTTTGAGAGAAAGTTTTGCAGAGTACATCATTCTGGGTTGGAGGTTATTTTCTTTCAGGACTTGGAAGACTTCACTCCAAGCTCTTCTTGATTTGATGGTTTGCATTGAGAAGTCTGCTGTGATTTTGATGAGTTTTCCTTTATAGGTGATCTGTTTTTTTTTCTCTGACCACTTTTAATATTCTGTTCTTGTGATGGATTTCTGGGATCCTGGTTATTATATGTCTGGGTGTGGATCTGTTTGGGTTGTAGCTGGCTGGAGTTCTGTATGCCTCATTTATCTGAACTTCACTTCCATTAGCTAAGTTTGGGAAGTTTTCCTTAATTATTTCTGTGAATAGACTTTTTATTTCATTTGTATTTGTTGCTGTATCTTCATTCACATATTTTATTCTTAGGTTATAAATCCTCTTGTCATCTTCTAGCCTTTGTATCATTGCTTCCTGGTTCCTGGTTATTTTTAAGAGATCCTTCCTTTTAAGATCATACTTTGCAAATCTATCTTCAAGTTTTGAAAGTTTGTCTTTAGTTTCTGTTAAAAGGTTTTGCCAGCTTTCAATGGAGTTTTTAATTTCCTGATATTCTCTTTGGATCTGTTTCATATATTCTAGATTTTGTTTATATTCTTCATCAAAGGCTTCTCTCCTTTCTCTGGGTTCCTCTATTCTTTCATTTGTGTC
>PVLA01008587.1:0-86483 GCA_004027455.1 Hydrochoerus hydrochaeris | reverse complement strand
TCTTCTTCTTCCTCTTCTTCTTCTTCTTCTTCTTCTTCTCCTCCTCCTCCTCCTCCTCCTCCTCCTTCTTCTTCTATCTTAGAGAGGCATAAGTTTGATCTTTATCAAGTTTTGTTTCTTTTCCAAATGTTATTTCAGAGCATACTCACTCTCAGCTAACTCAGACCTAACTCTGTGCTATGGTTACATTGTATTAACTTGTGAAGTTTAGAAGTTTAACTGAAAGATTCAGCGGGAGGCCAGGGTTCTTACTTTGTAAATATCCTCAATATCCTTTGCTCTGGCTGCTACCTTAACCTGTTGCCCCTGTGCCAAGGCATCCTATCTTGGAGCTAGCTGATTATGGAGTGAAACCTCCAAAAACTGTAAGCTAAATAAACCATTTCTTCCCTAATTTGGGGTGTCAGGTATTTTGTCTCAACAAGGAGAAAAAAGTAACCAAGGCACCCTGTGAATCTTAAAATAGTCCTTATACCCTCATGCCCTTATAAATTTACCTCTTACTTTTATCCTTTGTAGTCAATTTATTTTAGTTTTGCTTTCATGATTCATTTTAAATTCTTAATTATACTAAATTAATAATTATAAATTATTCATGTATTCTTAATTTATTTTAAATTCTCTGGAAATGTAATTGACTGTTGGATTCCCTTTCCGGTTCCTCTGTGACATCTACTGGTTAAAATTTGAAAACTTTATTCTAATTGTTTTTCTTTCTATAAAAATTTTTTCTGGATGATTTTATCCAAAGCCACCTGTAGTGATTTTCAAGCATTTCGCAGGCAGACAGAGCCCTCACTGATACCAGCTGTGTACAAGACACCACCATGTTGCTCTTTGGAAGATGCTGTGTGTTGAGTAGTGTGGGGAGCAGCTGAAGCTGGAGATTGATCACACGTGCAGGGCCAGAGCAGGGCCAGTCTCCAGAACACAGAGTGCCCGAGGCAAGCTATTAAGCAGAGGGATTTCATGCGACATTCAACTTCTCCATGTATAAATAAATGCCCTGCAGTCATTGGTCCCCCTTCTCTTTCCCACCAGCCACGTCCATTGTGCCTTGTACCCCCAACTCAGCTCAGAGCCACAGGAGCCACAGATGCTCATATCAGAAGAGTGAAAAGCCAAGGGAAAAAATGGAGGCTGTGGCTCTGGAGGCAATAACTTTGGGGTCGTCCAGGGAGGGAGGTGCCAGAGAAGTTGACCAAGAGATGAAGCCCATACCTGAAAGTGAGGCAGGCACTGACCCCTCCCAGTCACCACCACCAAAGCACAAGGAACAGCAGGCCAAAGGCCAACAGCCCTCCCCTCAGGCTGATGAGCTGCTACCAGCAAGAGGAGAGCTCACCTGCAGCCCCAAGGCAGAAGCCACAGCCAGAGGAAGAAGTGACACCCGGAACCCTAGGCACCCAAATACAGGATATGAGTTTTTCTTCTGCTGTTATATGTGCCTTACAAGATCATCCACCCACTGCCATTAATCCCTTTTCAAATAGCAGATATGTTTGCAGTGTGATGTACCACACTGAAACTGCCACCATTCACACTAACCAGGAATATATTTTTCTTTTGTTTCACATGCTCCTATTTGCATTTTGGTCATGGCATACCCTGCTTTATCAGTCATTTATGTTCCCATTCCAATTTCCAGGGCCTCTTACTAAGGGAAACGCTACTGTAGACAGAGTAACTCGCTACCTTCTGTCACTGTCGTTTCCTTAGATATCATTGGACAGACTTCTGCTTTCCATTCCACCTTTCCAAAATGCTTTTTCACTGCACAAACCGTCCCTTTTAACTCAGGAACAGGCTTAACAAATTGTTAAATGATATTCTTCATGTGTGATATACCTTTCCTCACTCCCACGGGAGTTAATGCCCAAGGGTTTTACCTCAGGCAACTCTGGCAAACAGATGTCACTTACATTCCTGAGCTGTCTCTCCATGTGGGTCCACATTTCAATGAATGCTTCCTCAGGATTTATTTTTGGTTCTTCCCACACCAGTGAAGTGGCTAAACATGTCACTGCTCATTGCTTGGATGCCTTTAGCACTCTTGGTTGCCAACAGGCACTTAAAACAGATGATGGCCCGCCTTATACAAGTGCTACTTTCCAAATATTTTGTAAAAGTTTTCACACTTACCTTAACATGGGAATTACTCATAACCCTAAAGGTCAAGGAATTGTTGAACATGCTCCCTATATAGTCAAAATTCAAATGCAAAAACAAAAGATGAAGTCCTTGCCTACAAAAATCCACACTTCATAATAGACTACACTTGGTGTTGAATACTATTACCTTTAAATTTTACTTGGGATGGGACTACAGCAGCAGCAAGACAATTCAGTCAGGTAAGGGAAACGAGGCTGGGAAAAGTTCTTTGGAACGATCTTCATACTGTACAATGGAAGTGACCTAGCCCAGTACTCTCTAGGGGTAAACGGTGTGCTTGTGTTTTTCCAGAAAATGCTAAATGGCCTGTCTACATGCCAAAGTGTGCTATCTGGCAGTCTCACGGACCCAGACCCAGAGAAGTAGTAGTTTCCGTCTCTCAAGAAGCTGATTCTGGGCCAGAGATGTAGCTCAGAGGCACAAGCACCTGCCTGACAAGTGCAAGGTTCTGAGTTTGATTTCTGGTGCCAAAATAAAGAGAAACAAACAAACAAATGAACTGATGCTCAGTCCTGTGGCAGTGAGGCCTTGGAGACCAGGCTACAGCAGAAGAAATTGATCCAGAATGCCTAGGAGACAGTAATCAAAAATGGGAATTAAAGCTTTGAGTAAATGATAGAGTATGGAGATAACTGAGGTAGAATTTACATGAGAACACAAAATTTAGGACTGGAGATTTAGTTCAGTGGTATAAGCACCTGCCTGGAAAGTGTGAGGTTACAAGTTCAATCCCCAGTACCAAAAAATCCACAAACAAACAAAAGAACACAAAATTTGCTGGTATTCTTAAAAGAGAATAAAATAAAATTTTATAGACATATATATGTATATATATATAATTTATATATATATTATATTTATATAATTTATATATATATTATATTTATATATAAATATATAAATTATGTATTATATATATTTATATATAATATATAAATTATCTATATATTAGATAAAAGCTTCTGCTCCTTGCAAATTGTTCTTGTAAGAGATCTCTGATAATTGTCCTACAAAAATTCTGACTGGTATATTTAAAATTACAAACTTCTAAAATTGTAAAAGAGTTATTACATTCAATTTGGTCATAAATATATTTGAGTATACTCTGATTACATAAGATATTTTTCTGTTTGTCCAATCTGTTAAGCTGTGTACTTGTTTATTTGTGCATTTGTTCTATCTGTGAACAGCTGTATTTTATTGGACCTCAACAAATTTTTTCTCTTTTCCTTTTTTCTTTTGCATTTTTAGAATCATTTGTTCATATTTTAATTTGGTTTATTGATCTAAAAACATGCTTCCACCTGGGCTGCCAGCAGGTCAAAATGATATCAAATTTTGTTTTCTCATAGTTCATCAAAAAATAGTTAAGACAATTAATCAAAAATCCCTTGAGGTGTGGAGAGACAATTGCATAAGACTTCAATTGATGAATAACAAAGCAGTAGCCTGGATAATTATCCAGTCCTTGTTCATTAATGAGAAGCCCCAATAATCTTCATTTCCTCATGGGAGACACTCCCAGTAAGTTGGTAATCAGCAAAAGGTTAAATTTTCTACAAATAATATAATAAGGTTTTTCACCAATAGTACTCTTGGTACATAACTAAATTAAGAAACAAAGCTTTTTCCACATGAGTATGATAATTCATTGTTAATCTCATGCTGTATTAAATGTATTCATGTCTTCCAGGCATATAATATTCTAAACTATAAAATTAGGATTACTTATGGTGATCGACTTTTCTTTCAGACATCCATGTTCAACAAAACCTTATGTGATGTATGTACTATGTATGTATCACTATACTTAGAGATGCCCAGACAATAAACAGTCTAGGAATGTCACAAACTTCAATGACATCCCATTAAAGGTTAACTAGTTATCCAAAAACTTCTAACATATTAGACAGAGATTCACAAAAAGGGCTAATTTATGTCAAAGTGGAAATTTATGTGTGTTGCAAAAATGTCATTATGGTTGTCATTGCTACAATATTATGTATGGCTTTTAATTTCAAATTTTCTGTGTAAGCTATATAACCATTGTCTGTTAACATTTTACAGGGTTACAAATACGAGAACATCCATGGTTGGTAGGAAATAATGCTTCTATTTTATATAATTCTAAGCTCACTGCTCCCAATACAATTCAATGTCATTAACTTTCTCTTCTGGATGTTCAACAACTGAGGTTTGGAGATCAAAAACTAGAAAGATAAATGGACTAGTGAAAGATGGGTCAATATTGTGGCTTCAGCCCTCTAAGGTCAATGAGGACCCAGTTCGTGATGAAACATTTTAGGCAACAGCCTGCAACTTTGGTGAGTTATACAAACTCCTGATTGAGGAAATTGTAGGATCACAAAGGATACAGTTCTACAGTGTACAGTATGCCTAAGGAGACACACTAGGAGGAAAGAGTCTCCCAAGCTTTCACAGAAAGCAACTTGGTCAAGCAATGACCATGACTCATCCAAACATCTGATACTGTCTGAAGAACTAGAAGTGCTACACATAGTTCCAAGGTTAATGCTGAGGAAACTTCACTGACCTTGATAAATAGCAAAGATTGATTAATACAGGTTTCACTTTAATTTGGTCTTGAATATCTGGAACAAAAGTATAACCACAAGAGATATAAAAAAATTTCCAACTACAATCTTCTGGGATAATGCACTGTAGAGTTAAACTGCTGTATGCAGGGACTTAAAATGTTTAGAGTGGGAATTTTTAACCTAAATTGAACAAGGTCATCTAGAATGAAAATGGCTCAAAAATGGAAAAAAAAAAAAAAAAGGTCTTCTGCAGAATCCTCCAAACACAGCTCCTCCAAATCCAATTGATAACCCATCACCTGTAACTACAGAACAGGAAAGGGGAGATGTGGGGAGCAGCTGAAGCTGGAGACTGATCTACGTGCAGGGCAAGAGCAGGGCCAGTGTCAAGAGCACAGAGTGCCCGAGGCAAGTCACATGAATAAACTCCTCTAGTCTCAAGAACAGAGTGCCCGAGGCAAACCACACGGATAAGCTATTAGGCAGAGGGAGTTCACATCACACTCAACCTCCTTGGTGTGTAAATGATGTACTGCAGCCAATGGAGCCCCTTCTCTCTCCTTCTCGCTCCCTTCCTCCTCCTCCTGTTCTTTTTTCTTCTTCTTTCCTTACTTCGCAGCAGAAGAGAGGGCTTCATCTGGTCTCAGTTTTCTGCATTCTGACTTTTGCCTTTTTTCTTCATCTTCTCACCATCCTCACCCAGGAACTTTGAGAGCTGTGGCAGGTGTGACAGAGTAATCGTTAGTTGTAAAAATAAGATATTTAAAACATTTATTTTCATCTATCCCTTTTACATTTTAAAATATTTCATGAAAAATAAACTAAAAAGCCAAAAGTTGTAAAATAAATAATAAACATCTTTGTCCCAGAAGTGTATCACATGAAGAGAATGACACAGAAATTAGAAACATTTAAGAACTTTTCACAAATGCTTCTGCAAAATAGACAGGTAACTTCTGCAAACTTGCATTTTTTTCATCTTGTAGAATAGTGACAAATGTCTCGATGGACATATAAAATTATATACAATGTCTTTAAAATTATATACAACATGTCTTCATGCTGTACAACACTCCAGTAGATAGTGTCTCAGATATTCCTCTGCTGAGAAAAGGGCAGATGGTTTTATTAGTTTCTATAATTGTATTAAATATTCTTGTACATAAAATTTTGGGGCATTTGCATGACTAAAACCCTAAGATCACTTTTGAAAGTAGATTTACTTAATCAAATCATTCTCTGAATGAAATTCTAGTATAGGACTTTTTGTTCTCAAAAGTATTATTCTGAGTCACAGCCCACTCAGAATTACGTGGGAACTTCTGTCTCTCAGCATTCTTGAAAACATGGAGTGACTGTTTAAACTTTGCTAATATGATAGATAACAAGAAATGCAGCCTTATTTTGTTTATCTCTTTAATATTAAAGATAGTCAATAAACATATTTACTCTCAATATATTTCTTAATCTGTAAACATTGTTAATATCACATTAATTTTACATATGTATTTTAAGACAATTTGGGGATTAAATTGTGCACTAAATAGATAAAAAGAAAATGACATTAAATACTAACTCTGAAAATAATTTTTAAAATGTCAGACCTTGAAACATGAACAAAATCATTGTAGAATTGTTGAAGGGAATCTCTAATTTTTAAAAACTAAGCTTAAGAAATTTATTGCTATAATATTTAGTTCAACAACAAAAACAATATTTCAATTATAAGATATATATAAAGGATATATGAAGAATATTTTGATTGCATAAAAATTGGAACAAAGTTAACACATAAGGTTGACATCTGAGAAAATTACACACTTCTGAGGCAGACTTTCTGAAGCAGGTTCTAGTAATAGAATATTGAATTGAATTGAATTTACCATGTGATAGCTTAACTAAAAATGAGGAAAATTGACAATCATAGCCTAAAAAGAGTAAAGCATTACAAGAAGAATTACGAGAAAAAATAAGCTGTTTCATGCATAACAATTAAACATAATAATTCACAAGGAATAGCCTATTTTAAAATGGATTTTCTTATTATGGCCATTTAAAAATAATATAAGCAGATGTTGGAACTTGGGGGGCTGATGAAGAAAGCAACACACTCTTCTTCCTGGTAAGCAGTGGCATGAGTGAGCAGCAGGCATGCCAGGGAGAGAAAAAGTCAGTGTCTCCAGTGTGCAGGCTGAGAATCACACATCCCATCCCATCCCCACCCCAGTTAGCGACTGGATGATACCTAGGGCGTCCAGAGTCGATAGCAACTAAGGCACATGAAGCAACTAAATGCTTGTAGTGTTGGGTTGATTATGCTGACCTGTGGCCAGAGGTCTGAGCATCTCATGGGAGGTTGACTGTATGCAGTATAGCAAATATGGGGGATTTCCTTCTATCTTTTCTTTGAAGGCAAATATTGTTTTCACAGTCTTGCTTTGTTCTAATTAATTGTTTTATTCTATTCAACATTCAGTTTTGATAGGTTTTAAAATGTTCTGTTTTTGGTTTGATTTTGCTATACCTGATTGAATGGGCAACTATTGTGAAGATAATGAGATACACTATGGTATCTATTACTGATATCCTGGTGTCCTGCTGTGAAGTTCTGTACCAGTTTCACTGCATTGTCTCAATTGTCTTTGTTCTGTGTTGTTTTGTTGTATTTTACTACCTTAAAAATAAAAAATAATATAAGCAATATATAAGAATGTAATTCATTTGCAATTCTTTTTTAGAAATCCCAGCATGACGGCAAAACATACAAATTTTAACATTTTCTTGATATTTTGGATAATTTCTAATTGAAATAAATCATGTTATACCATTTACCATAAAGACAAACTAAAAAAAATGCAGACTTAAATGTCTTTCAATTCATTGTTCTTAGAATTTAGGTTTTAATGTACTTTGTAGACATTATTTTATACAGATTAATAACATTTTGTGAGCAAATCGAGGTATTATGGATTTGGGGAAAATTGCCACTGTCATATTGTTTCTCTATCTGAAGAAAGCTGCAGAAATTTGAAACTAGATTTAGATTCACTTCTCACTCCCAATGTTTACATGTACCTAGGGGAATCAGGCTGCAAAGTAGTACTTCGACCATTACTTTCTATTCTGACTCTTCTTAATGACAAATGAAGGTTCTCTCCCTATATTTAGTAGTTCAGGATCTTAGTGTGATGATCTATTGACCCTTTTTCTTTTTCTGCAGCATAAGAAAAGTGATGAATTATGTTTTTGAAACTGCACAAACTAACACATTTCAGCACTGAAGTAAGGCTACTTACTTCAAAGTTCTGGCTCTCAACTATAAGTCATAGATGCTTTTAGGCAATCCATGTCTTTTCTGTTGCCCTTGAAACTAGAAACTATAGATAGATAGATAGATAGATAGATAGATAGATAGATAGATAGATAGATAGAAACACAGAGAGAGAGAGAGAAACACAGAGAGTTTTGTTTCCTCACTTTCTTTGTTCCCACAGCTCCTAAGAGATATGGCCCTGACCCAGATGTACTTCTGTGTATAGAAGGCCTTGGTTAATAAATTACAAAAAGTGCATAATGATTTGGAGAATGTAGAGAAACTGTGTGTCCAGGGAATCAGATAAAAGCCAGAGTAACAATTTTATGCCAAATTATACTCATCCACTATAGTAAAAATTATATATTATTAAATTTCAAAAACTCTCACATTGATCAATTTAACAATGGGTTGAAGAAAGAAAAAGTTTTATTTAATTTTTCTTAATTCATTAATTTTCCTTTAAGATATAAGGAATAAATGTATAGGTTTAGAGCTAATTGATCAGTATATGATCAAAACAAGACATATGTATCAAGCCTGAACATTTCTCCCAGTCATATGATGGCTTCCAAGTACCCAGATGTTTTTGTCTCATGTTAAGTAAATATTTAAGTGGTTGATTAAAGACTGTCATTTGTAAATTTTGGTATCATCTAGATTCCACAGTATATCGGGTTACATTTGGGTGTTGTTGACATGGTTGAAAAATAAGGTAACCCATTTTGGAAAAATTATTTCTGTTAGATTGAAAAATCAAAAGGGATCATTAATTAAGTAAATCTTCCTGACAATTCTACACATTTAGTAGGTGCAGTTCTTTTCATCAATCCTTCCTTCCCTTCCTTCCACCTTCCTCTTCCTCCTTCTTTCCTTCTTTATGCAGTACCTTCACACTGAGCTATATCCCCAGTACTTTCTTTAGTTTTATTTTGAGGCAATGTCTTGCAAAGTTTCCCCGACTTGACTCAAGTTTGTAATCCTCGTTCCTCAGGCTCCTAGTGCGCTGGATTACAAGTGCGTGCCACCATCATTTCTCAATGATTTTGTTTTATTCACCAGCAAATCTAAACTTTATTCTGTAGTAAAAGAAAAAAACTGTTTTTATAGGACAATATAAATTGGAAAACAAAAAGAAAGAGCTTTTCTAAGAAAGGCCTCATAGCTGACACAAACTAACACCAGTTAACTTGAGGGCAAGTTTATCTACAATACTTAGCAACCTTTAGGCAATTTAGGACTTTGCGGTATATATATATGTATATATACTGTGATAATGTACTATGGAATTGCAAGACTCTAGTTAGTGAAAAAACTCTTTCTTAATTGGCAAACAAGTCACAGAGTTTCATGTTTAGTGAGCAAGTCTCAAGCATGAAAACCAGCACTTATTTTGCATCTGCAGTGAACATTATTATAAAATGAAGTAAAAATGAAAGCAAAGCATAATATACACAGATCCTATTGCTGTACCCCAAAAGGCTGCACCCTAAAATAAAGTGAAAATTGTAAAAAGGCAAAAAGAGTAAAAAGGCCAAGACATCTTGAAGGGAAAAGAAGAGAGCACTTTTTATTTAGGCTGGTATCCAACAACAGAGTGCAGGTAGAATTTACACTGCTGTGCAACGAGGCTAAGATTTGGGGTGGTTTATAAAGGGAAAAACCGCAAAGGTGAGGGGGAGCAAAAGGCAAGTTGTCCCGAAGACAGGCTTATTTTAGGGGAAAAATTAGCTCATCAGCACACCTGTGCATTCTTGAGGAAACAGGACATCTTGTTGTTTGCCTAGGGTCAGAGTACAGGGGTTTGTGGCTAGTCTATTCCACCATGCCGGTGGCAGGCATTATGGGAAGAACACAGTTACTGGAGTCACAAGAAGTACAAAGTGTGATTTGGGACAATGGTTGCAGTTTAGGACAAAGGCTGTGGTGCATACAGAACAGAATGGTGGTGCTTGAGTTAGGTTACAACACCTATGACCTAGCATTTTATGATTTAAATCTAATACACCTTATCCAAAGATAACAGTTTAAATAAATTTCCCAAAATTGCCCATTATTTTTAAGAGAAGAAAAAATTTATGGTAAGAAAGAAAGCTTCTGTCTGAGAGGGACAGAAGAGGACCCAGAATGTGGGTTGCCCCTCAGCCCCATTTCTCAAGGGTGTTTTATTGAGAAAACCCATGAGGTGAGGTGGGCCTAAGGTGGGACAAAACTATAATCAATCAATAAGATTACACAATAGTCATGTAGATAATATTGATCCAATGGCAAATCATAGGATGGGTGTGAGGTGGGACAAAACTATGGTCAAACAATAAGTATTCAACAAGTACAGTCACTTGGGTGATATGGATTAAATCAAATGGGGAAACAAATCACTAGCAAGCACATGGGAAAACAAGGACTTTCCTGGAAGGGGTGGGTTAAGCAGGGTTGGTCCTCTACCCCAAGGTGATGGATGTCTATTTAGAATATCAATTAGTGCTGTTCATCCCTAGGGGAAGTATATGGTCAGTAGTTCTTCTTTTTCTTGAAGCCTGACCTTCAATGAATTTGCCTCCCATCACAGTTGTCTCTTCATTCTTATTGTCTGTGTTCTTACTAAAGGCAAGATGGAGTCAGACAGCAAAGGGTCATGTGATATGCCCTGACAAATACAAGCCCTGTTAGATGGAAAATGCTTTCAAACCCACTGTGAAATGTTTTGGCCTGTGAAAAATTTTAGAGAAGGCATACAGAGTGAAAAAGACAAAATGTGTGTGTGTGTGTGTGTGTGTGTTCTAAGAGACAGCTATAGAAACAGACATGAAAATTAAAATTGTAATACAAAACTTATAAACTTCTAATTAGTCAATGTATATTTAACTTTATTCAGAAAAGGGACATGAGGGAGAAGCCCATAAGACAAATAACAGAGAATAAATTGTTACGAAAAAACAGAGATCCCAGTCTAACAGCTTGACAGACCTGCATGCTGCCAACTGCATGTAAGACTGGCAGTCATGTCTGCCCCAGTGGCATCTTCAGCTGAGAACCCAGCCTTGGCTGCCTTTTGATTGAAGCTGATGGCAGCTCTAGAGTAGAGGACCCAGGTAAGGCTGGGTCCTCATTTTAATAAGACTAATATAAATGTCACAAATAAAATTAAACTTTTGCAGGAATTCAAATGATATTCTAAACTATGTTTTAATGCTTAGCTTCTGAAAGTGTACCCCTAAATGATATAAGATATTTGGTCCTAGTTGCTAACTTTAAACTAGAATAGGAATAATATAGTCTAAGATGCAAAATATTTCTTCATTCTGAATTATTTTGCTGAAGTTTGGTTACTTTTAGGTTTTTTTTTTTTTTTAACATATAACCATCCACCCTTATTTATGTGTTCACTAGCAGTTCAAACAGAATTTCCACTCAGAAACGCATTTAAACATGCCTTCTAAAGCTAATACTCAGTAAACAAGAAAACCTTTTTCTCTCTAAATCCAACCCTACAGAGAATACTGAAGAACATTCTAGAAAGAGAGAAGAAAAATACCAGGATTTCAGGAACAGTGGCAGAAAGGCATCAATGAATGCAGCAGGCAGTAGAATGAAGGAGAAAACTAGACAAACAATGGCAGAAAAATAGCACAGCAGAAACGAAGCAGAGAAGGATGGCTATAATCTCTAACATAGATGGCCTTGATACACTAAAAAAAAAAAAAATACAAGCAGAATAGATCAGGAGGTAGGATCCATTGAGATGCTCTGCATAGGAAATATAATCAACCTGAGAGAGGGTTTATGGACTGAAAATCAAATATGAGAAAACAATTCTCTATGTGACATGGAGCCAGAGAGAAATAGGGTCAACTCGACCACCACCTACAGATAGGATGGAAAGACAGGATACTTATGTGCAGTAGAGAACTACTCAGCTATAACAAAGGAAAACCCTGAGGCTTTTGTAGGTAAAGGAAAACAACTTCAGATCAAGTCCAGGAGTGGGAAGGTTCGGAACCACTTAAGTAAATAGCAGGTTGCCCCCTCCAATCCAAACAGTGAGGGAGTTGGTGGGACCCAAAATGCACAGCACCCTGTGGGAGTAAAAGGGGAGGAATAGTCTAAAAGAAGAAGGCTGAAGATATTGTTAATAGTGTACCAAGATTTAAAACTCACGTTATTCACACCACTCTGCTTAGGTGATTATATTCTGTTCCAGTTTGTCTACTTGTACTAGATTTGAGGGCACAGACAGTTATCCTGAACATAGCAGGATATAGTATAGTAATCAACCTTAATTTCCTATTAACTTAATCTGAAGCTCTATATAACTTACACTATTTTACCATGACTGATCTTAATTGAATCTAGTTTGTTAGATTGCTGTTTTGCATAGAAAGATTTTATTCAAAGCTGTTATGATTGATAGTATCAAGTCTGAGAGTATAGGCAACTACACTGAGATGACAAGATTCTCTAGGACACCCACTCTGGTTCGATTATTACCTGCCTTTGAAGTTTTACATTGTCTACAATGTTTTGTTATTACTAATATTGTTATGTACTGCTATATTCAATTATACTGCTATATCCAAATATGCCTGATGATATAGACAATTCTATTGAAGATAATAAGAGACAACATAGTAACCACTGTAGATTACCTTGTACTGTGGTTTTATAAGACTTTTTGGTTTCATGTTTTTTATAGGAATTTGTTTTGTTTTGTCTTGCTATGTTTTGTTTTTCCCTCTATTACAGAAAGGATAGAAATACTGTAAAGACTCATGCATGCATAGCTGTTCATAGTCTCAGTGTTTGAATATTTACTTTGTATGCTTTAATTTTGTAACTTGAGCAACTATTTTTAAGAGGACAATATGTAATTTATCAACTAGTGATTTCTTACTGTTTATCTTTTTTTAAAAAAAATCTGTATCATTTATACCCTTTTCCTTTTTTTCTCTTTAAAGAAAAAAATGGGGAAAAAAAGAAATATTATAGGCAAGCAGACAGGGCAAGGCTCTCAAAGAAGCTGGCACAGAGGACCAGATGTCTGATGACATTGGAGGAGACACACACCTCTTGCTGTGGGCCAAATCTCAAGACAAATGTAAGCACATCCTTAAGTATAATCCTTAGGGATTAACTCTGGATCATCTTATGCCCATTTTGCAAATTCCCATTTCCCCACCTTTGAGCCATCTAATCTCATGGTTTTCCTCTATAAAAAGTCCCTGGAAAAGATAGAGTCTGGGGCAACCCGCTCAGGAACCCCTTCTGTCTCTTTTCAGACAGAAGCTTTCTCTCAATAAATATATTTTACTCTTCACCTCTGTTGTTCTTAAAATTTATTCTTCAGTTTTAGAGAACACAAACTCGTGGACATAGTAGGTTGGGAGTTTCATTCACCTATATCAGTGCTTGTGTTTTGAAATGTCACACAGCTTTCAATTTGCAGTCACTCAGTACTTAACAGGCAGTTTCACATTATGTAGAAATGTATCTACTTAGTAGGTAAATGTATCTACTTAGAAATGTATCTACTTAGTGGGCTGCCTAACAGAAACATTAGCCTAAGCTTGCCTTGAAAATGTACTGAAAACCAGCAGTTATTCAGTCCCTTCTTTTACACTTGGAGAACTTGTTTGTCTTAAAAATTGTTAATGCAAAAGCCATATTAATGTCCTAGTTGCGGATTGCAAACCTGCAGTCAAGAAGCCCAGGTGCATATCCAGTCCTGATATTACAAGGAAATGGTAGCAAAGGCAAGCAGGGATCTTCAGATCTGTGCAGGGAAAACCAATTGCTATCCCTGAACAGGGAGTCAGGATGTTTGCTAGTGCTATAGTAACTACTACAAGACAGTGAACACATTCTCTATAAACTCACATGTCACATTATCTAAAAGGTAAAATTGTTTAATTGGTGCAAAGATTCTAGGACAGTTTGGTTTTGAAACATCATTGTTTACTTTCAAACTTGCAAGATTTATTACAGAGCCTAATACTCATTACAAAGAAGTGAAAACTTTCACTTGATAATGTCATGATATAATATCTCACCAGATTTTAATTTAATAGCACTTCATTTTCTAAGATCCTCCTAAAATATTAAAAAGGAAATTTATACATTCAGATTAATTCTATTGGCATCTAACAAGACATTATTTGCTAAAGAGCAATTTTCCAATTGTCAATCAAGCATCTATAAATTGGACTAAAATATTTATCTCTCTGGAATTCAATGGTTATATGCAACAAAAAATAAGACTACATCTCAATAGCATTGTCAGAACACAAAAGTTTCAAAACTACTTTAAGGCTCTTAACCTTTCATTCAATTATTTATAAAGGAAGAATTTAAGGACCGGAGCCATCATCAGATTAAATGATACTAGAAATGTCTAAGGCAAAGTAAATAATCTGGGACCTAATGAAAATGCCACAGTTTGGAGAAGTCAAAATAACCTTGGCATCATCAGGTGAGACTTTTTCTGAATATTTATTGTACACAATGAAACCTTGATTAGAATTGTCTATACTACCTGGCAGAACTCACATCTTTTTACATCAGGAAAAGCAAACAAAAGAGCTTCAGAGATGGTTTGGATATTAACAAAACTCTAAAATAATAAAAAGATTTCATTAGATAAATGGATGCACATAATCACATATTGAAAAATTATTGATCAATAAGTATATTTGATACAAAGACTAAAATTACAAAGATTAATCTTTATTTTTAAAAAACACAGATTTAGCTGGATGTGGTAGTGCACACCTGTAATCCCAGCCCTCAGGAGGCTGAAGCAAGAGGATCATTGCAAATTTAAGACCAGCCTGGCTACAAAGTGAAATCAAGAGCAGCCTAAACTGCATAGGGAGACCCTGGAAACTGATCACGGCCTCATCAAAATCTTAAAATTATCCCTTCATAAATACCCCACTGTTAATAGATTGTTTGTGAATATGTCAGAAGCATATATAAATCAAATGGGAATTACTGAATGGCTGTGGTGTTGCTGTGAAGTCTTGCATAAATCCTAACAGCCCCCTCATCTGTCTTTTCATATTTTTAAATTAAAAGATAATATTGTTTTTATCAGGCAACAAATAATGTTTTAAAGTAACATTGTAGAATGGTTAACTAGCCAACTAACAAATACATAACCTCATAAATTTAGTATGTTTTTGGTGTGAACCCATACTCAATTCTTTGTATTCCAAGATACCTTATATGTTATTAACTATAATCACTTTGCTGTACAACAAATCTTCAGAAGTTGATTCTTCCCACTTAACTGTGATTACATATCCTTTAACTAGCCCCTCTCCATCTTCACTATCACATAACCCTCCAGCCTTTGATATTCTGCTTTCTCCATACACATCTTCCATGAAGTTGGTAAAGTTCATTTTCATAGGATTTTGTAACTATAATCCCTGCTTCCTTGATGACTGTCAGGCAAAGCTGTCTCAGCTGCAGGAAGCTTCCCACCGGTGGCCTCCTCTACCTTTGGATCACCAACAGCCAGTCAAATCCTTCTCATGCTAACCATCTCTCTGCTTCCCCTGTTACAATGGTGCACTTTTAATGAGCCTGTTCACTACACTGAGCAATTGACTCTACCAGATACTCTTTTTCTTAGCTAATTCAAACTCAAATGATTAGAGACTTTAGTCAACAATACAAAAAAATCCCTTTCACCACAGCATAATCACAAGGGAAATGGTACTTCGTATATGTGCCCATACCTTTTTATTACTGCATGCTTTGTAATACAGAATACTGACGTTCGTTTTGGTGAAATAGTACAAACATACCACATATGTTAGTCATGCTCAATGCTTTTGTGCCACTTTTCCTCCCTTCTCCCCCTCGAGATAGTGTAATATTTTTTAAAAAATTACAACCAACTATAGATGATAAAAAGGGGTGTTTGAAATTTATAATAGATCCCATCCCCAAGAGTCTGCTTTCTAGTTTCCTATAATCACTGCTTTATTTTATTCACATATTTATTTGTAAAATAAACCGTGTGATGTGTAACTGTCTGGGTTTGGCTTATTTCACTTACCTTATGGTCTTCAGTTCCATTTTTTTCCTGCAAATGATATTATTTCATTCTTCTTTTCCACAGAATATTATTTCATCTGGGTATATACCATATTTTCTAGACTGAGCATCTAGACAGTTTCCATGGCTTAGCTGTTGTGAATCAATCTGCTATAAGCATGAATATGCGTGCGCCATTATAGCATGGTGCCTTGATACACCACAAAGAGGGCCATTGCTGAATCAAATGATATTGCTATTTAATTTTTTGAAGAATCTCCACACTGATTTCCATAGCAGTTGTACAGATTTACACCCCCAACAACAACACAGAGCAGCTCCTTTCCCCTACATTCTCACCATTGTTCATTAATTTTTGTGTTCTTGATGATAAAAATTCTGGAATAAAATGGAACTTCCAGGTTCTACTACTTTTGATTTACATTTCCTTAAAGGCTAAAAATGGTGAATTTTTTTTTCACACTTGTACTTATTGGCCCTTTATACTTCTATGAAGTGCCTATTCTGTTTAATTGTTTGGGGAGGCAATTTTTTTTAGTTCTTTTTATGTTCTATGTTTACTTTGTATCAGAAGAGTAGCTGAAAAAATTTTCTCCAGTTCTGTAGATTGTGTCTTCACGATGTTGATCATTTCCCTTGTTGAACCCTTGAAGGAAATAATATAAATTATATAAAATTAGAATCATGAGGAGTTATTTTTACAATGTCTGGTACAAACTCCAAAGATTCCTTTTAGAACCCACAGTTAATTGTAATTGCTTGCTTTTTAAAAAATGTGTTATACTAGGCAGCTCTAATTGAACACTATCTCATCTTTTCAGAAGAGAACTATTACTATATGTACTTTCCACATAGGTGGTAGATAAAGGGAGGAAAATGAGCCAAAGATCACTTATCTATAAAGTATTAGTAACTTTCAAAACAAAGTGGGATGGCGCTAGAGTCTATTCTATGAACGTTATGCAATTTTCTCTGCAAAGCTGGAGTGTAACCGCCCCCACACTGGAACTGGGATTGACCTACGGTCCACTACATAATATATATCTTCTGTGTACTGTAGTTTTCTATACTTCAGTAATAGTCACTGAAGTATTTAAGTTATAAATCAATGTTGAATAAAAATTTCTAAGTATTTATTTTTAAACAATTGTATTGAGTAACCATGGCTCAATTTTTAACATATTACACAAATTACAAAGCCGCACTTATGCCACTCTACGTTTCAGCTATGACTCCAGATATAGGAGAAACAAAGTGGAAGCATGTGTTTCCTTTAGGCATTTATCTGAGGGGCCAGACAGACAAGTAAACATCCAGGTACAATACAGCTTGGTGTATAATAAAATTAAATATTTACATCTAATGAATCAAGAAAATGTGACCTAGAAGTATTAGATCTGCTTTCCTTTACTTGAATATTCCAGATCATATCATATAAAAGAGTAATTGGGAAATGCTTTGAAAAAGTGTAGAGTCCTAAGAGCTGAACCAAAAGAGACCTAAAGAATAGCAAAGGCAATTCTAAGCAGCAAAGGCAAGGCAGGAGGCATCACGATCCCTGACTTGAAGTTATACTACAAAGCTACTGTAATAAAATCAACATGGTACTGGAATAAAAACAGACCTGAAGATCAATGGAATAGATTAGAAGTTACAACCCCAACTACAAACACATTCAACCACCTTGTCTTTGAGAAAGAGGCCAAACATGTTCACTGAAAGAACAATAGTCTCTTTAATAAATGGTGCTGGAAAAACTGGCTATCCATATGCTGAAAACTAAAACTAGACCCATGTCTATCACCATGTACTAAACTAAAACCTAAATGGATCAAAGATCTAAATATGAAAACAGAAACACTAAATCTGTTGGAAGACAAAGTAAGTAGAAATCTCAAAGACATAAGGGTAGGTAGAGAATTCATGAGCAAGAACCAAACTGCACAGGAAATACTCCTCAGAATCAATAACTGGAATCACGTCTTATTAAAGAGTTTCTTCATGTCTAAAGAAATCTCCAGAAGAGTGAAAAGAAAACCCACAAACTGGGAAAAAAATCTTAGTGAACTGTCCCTCAGACAAAGGACTTTGGTCTAGAACTTATAAAGAATTAAAAAAAAATCAGACCCCTGAAATTCAAAGACCCAATCCAAAAATGGGCATCCAAGATGAACAGACAGTTCTCAGATGAAGAAATATGAATGGCGAATAAATACATGAAAAAAATGTTCATCATCATTGGTCATTAGAGAAATGCCAATTAAAACCACACTGAGATTCCATCTTATGCCAGAAAGAATGGCCAGGATCAACAAAACTACCAACAGCAAATGCTGGAGAGGCTGTGGGGAAAAAGAAACTGTTCTGCACTGTTGGTAGGAGTATAGACTGTACAACCACTGTGGAGGTCAGTGTGGGATTGGAAGTCCCATTTGACCCAGCTATTCCACTGCTAGGCATATTCCCAGAAGAAATGAAAACATCATACCACAGTGATATAAGTGCACCCATGATTATAGCAGCACAATTTGTAATAGCCAGATCTTGGAAACAATGTAAGTGCCCATCAACTGAGGAATGGATAAAAAGTTGTGGTACTTTTATACAATGGAGTACTCCTCAGCTTTAAAGAATGATCACATTGAGATATTTATAAATAAATGGATGCAACTTGAGACCATACTCATAAGCGAAATAAATCAAACTCACAGGTATAAATACCTCATAGTCTCCCTAGTGTAAGAAAAGGTAAGAGTACATATGATTTTATGGTAATCATGGTTCCCCATTATATTTCTTTGAAGACTTGTAATGTTTTCATTCATTGGTTGGAATGGTTTTATTCTGTTTTGTTTGACCTTATTATGTGTGATGGTATGAACAGCTACTTTGAAGAAAACAAGACATTATGGCAGCCATTGCTGATTTAATATCATCTTGCTTTGAAGTTCTAACATGCTTTTGTTCTTCTATTACCATTGATTCTATCATGTTGTTTCTTACAGGATTTTAGTATATGTAATAATATAAACAAATTTTTCATGGAAAATGAGATAATATAGTAGCCATTGTTCATTTTCTGTTACTTGGTTCAGAATGCCTTGTAATAGTTTCATTCTCTTGAATGCTTTTATTTTATTTTGTTATATTTGATATTACTGTTTGTGAAACTATGCTCAACTATTTCAAAGAAAGAGATATTATGGTAGCTACTGTTGATATCCAATTGTCTTGTTGTGAAGTGCTGTGTTGCTTGTATTGTCCTGATATGCGTTGTTCTGTCCTCTTTTGTTTTACTCTCTGTAAAATAAAATTTTAAAAATTAAATTTGAAGATCTCTCAACATGCTAGACTCTTTGTTAGGCTTTGAAATTAATTATTTTCCCAAGGTGAAAAAAAGCTAATGTAGGTAATATCTAAAACAAGGATTTGTCCCAATTGCTATGGTTTATGACTATATTGCTTTCCCTGGGTAGAGTTTGAGTGGAGGCACTTCAAATCACATCAGTCTTCTTAAAAACAGTTTAGTCTTCTTGATTAATGTCATGTTTTATTGCAAGCATTTGTAAAACAATCAGCTGTTCCCACTATAAAATAGGGCATCTGTTAATATGTGTTTATGTCTGCTCATCAATTAAACATATCTTTCCCTGTAGTTTTCAAACAAGGAAAAGATACATATAAATGTATGGCTTCTTTAGAGATTAGCAGGAAAAGAAAAAAAAAGAAGCCAGTGAAGTTAGCATTTATTAATCCACTCTTATGTGCCATTTACTCTTGATACACAATCCCATTTAAATCATTAAATAACTAAATGGCATTTCTAGCATTACTCCTAACTTCAAAATAAAAAACTTCAGGCTTGCTGACATTATGAAAACTGTTTAAGATCATGAAGTTCAGATCTCACTGTTTTATACCTACCATTAACCATCTATCTGAAGTATCTAAAAAGAGTTTATGTAAATAGATTTTAGAATAAAAAATAATTCCTAGCTTGCCACTTCATGGGGGTATTTTAACTTTATTGTTTTATTTCTTACTTTAGTGACTCATAAAGGACTGCATGAATGTAGGCCTCTACCAGGTAGATCCATTCTAGAAAAACAGATGTTCCATAGTGACAGACGTACCATCACCACCTCATCTCTTTGGTTTCTGATGATGTTCTGAAAATCTCTTGGCTTTACCTTCACAGTCTTCTGTTCCTTCATTCTCCAGTTCCAACTTACTGATAAAATTGAAAAAAATAATAATAAATGGCTCAAGTCTAGAATGATTTTTTTTTTTTTGGTGATTCAACAGAGGACCAAAGCTTCCATTCACTATTCTTAGAGAATAGTCTTCAAAATCATAAGCATCTGAAAGTACTGATACAAATGTCAGGACAGCCATTAAATAAACACAGTTCTACAACTGAAACATAGTGTAAAAATAAGTAAATTCATACTTTCATTTCTCAAATAATTTTCAAATAATATTTAGATTTCAACAGAGCTTAATAGGAACAATTTTCCATTCATTTTCTATTTTCTATTCTTGCATTAATGCCTTTCTGTAAATGATCTGAAGAATTCCTACTTCTGTCTTAATCTGAACATTATTTTTACTATATCTTCTTTTCTTTTTTAAACCTACATCAGGGAAAAAGTAGAATTTATCTTACAATTTAACTCTTTGAAACAGGAAGGAAAAGAATAGCAAGCAAAGTAAAAACCCTTTGATTTAACTGAGAAACAGAAGAGATCAGAAATAGTCAAATATTAATGATTTACTATGATCAGCACATTATGACATTGTACTTTTCTAGAACCTCAGTGTCAGTATCACAACAATACAATTCTTCACAAATTAAGAACATTATTGAGACATAATCTACATTGCAGTTTACTATTCAAAGTGTATAATTCCCTGTTTTAATATATTCACAGATGTTCAGCCAATAACCGAATCTAATTTTCAAATTTTTCTCATCCCAAAATGAAACTCAGCTTGCAAAGCACAGGGAATGTTTAGGGCTATAATGTTTAGGGCTGCTCTAAATGAAATTATCATGGTTAATACATGTCATGATACCTGTGAAAAACTCAGAATGTTCAATGTCAAGAGTGAAATCCAGTGGAACCCATGGAATTTGAGAGCAAAATGTCAGTTCATTGTTGGTAAACAAAACAAAACAAATGTATACCTCTAGTGTTGGATATTAATAGCTAGGAAGGCAGTGTATATGTAGGGTGACAGATGTATGAAAAATTTTAAATTCTACTCAATTCTATTGTGACCCTAAAACTTCTCTTAAAAAATTGTTTTGGTTTTTCTCATTTTCTTCTTCTTCTCCCCTCCCCAGGGATCAAATTCATTACCTCATTCTTGCCAGGCAGGCACTAATGCCACTGAGCTAAACCCCAGTCCTTCATTTTTCTTTAACCCACTTCCTTTTGTAAATCCTCAATTGCCCAGTCCCAAGCAAACACAAATCTACTTTCTGTCTCTCTAGATCATGCCTGTTCTGGCAATTTTACATATGGTTTTTTTAAAAACTAGATGACAATCATATCAACCTAAGTGGAAAAAAAATTATTTAGTAAACTATAAAATATTTCTGAGTTACACCAGCTTCTTAAATTAACATCTCTCGAATACTTCATTCAAAAAAGTAAACTTGTCTGCAAGGAAAGTGAATGAAAACATACAACACTGACTAATTTGTCGTAACATGTACCCAGAGAATTCTACCATCCTCAAACAGGCAGGAAAGAGATAACATCACATTCCAGCACACACACCCATGAGATCACTCAACAAGCCTGTGTGGAAAAGAAGAGAGGAAAAGCTTGGGCTGAAAAGAAGGTAAGGGAGCCTAGGGAAAGTCATATCAAGAAATAAAAAAGGTGTCACTAACTATAAAAATGCTGAAACAAATCTGAGAGCTGCTAAATCTCAGCACTGGCTCCAAAAAAATGCTTGAAAATAATGCAGGAAATGAAGCAATAAATTGTAAAAAGCATCTTTTCTGGGGAAGAATGAAATGAGAATACAGAGGGCATCTTTTTGAGACTTGATCCAGGAAAAGAAGAAAATAAGAATAGAAATTAAGGGGAGTACACAATCAAAAGAGAACACTAAATCCAAATATGAGCCTGTACATTTCCCAAAAATCCTTTACCACATGCATGCATTATTATTGCAAATCTAAGTACAAACAGAAAGTCTATTTATATTAAAAACTTCTCTGAAAAGAAAACAGAAAACAAGTCTAAACAACCTAGCCTAAATCTTCCTTCCTTTTAGAAAAATAAACGATCAAGCAGAAGAAATTCAGCGCTCCAACCTGAATTTATTAGATCTATACAACCATTTTCAGATATTTAATGAGCATTTAAAAGAGAAATTTCAAAACTCAGAACTAAAATACACCAAAAATATATAAAATATTATATAAATATGTGTATTTATAAATATATACTATAGGCAATGATTTTTAAATTTAGGCTTGATTAAGCAAACTCAGAAATTGAATAAAAAGATAAAATTATTTCACAAAGACTAAATTATAGATGTTCAATTATACCATGTGCTAGTTTTGGCTAAAAACTTATTAACAAATACAATGGAAAAAGGCTAGAATATAGTCAAATAGTCAAAAAATAAGATAAAAAAAAGAAGTAAAAATAAAACAAGTTAAGTGGCAGAAATTAAACAAAGGTGATGAGATCCAAAATGTCACAATTTGGTTATCTAAAGATTAAAACACAAGCAACAACATTTGGAATATTAATACATAAGACAAAGTTTCTAGATTTTTATTATTTATTTTAAAGCGGGTAAAATTAAACACAACAAAACAGAACAAAACAGAACATAAGAAAGCAATGTAAGAGACATAAATTTCAAAGCAAGACAACCAGAGATCATCATTATCTATCATATTGTCTCTTGTTTTCTTCCAAATAGTTGTCCATATCTTTGCATACAGAGAATTCATATAAAACAACATAGTATAAAACTGGTGTGATCAGGATGAAAAAAGCGTTTTAGGTCTTCAAGACCAGACAATAGGAAAGTCAGCAATGGCTCGCATAGTGTCTCTCATTCTCTTCAAAGTAGCTGCCCAAACCTTCATGTATGTTGAAATTAAACAAAAAAAAAAAGAGAAAAAAAGGCTAAAATCACTCTGAACAAAGAATAATAGTATTGCTGGATTTCACATCATGACACTACAGAATCAGCACTGGGTACTGTAGTGTCTCTTTTTCTTTAAAGTAGTTGTTCATTTCATCATGCATTATGTAATCAGTTCTCATAAACTGTAAGTTCTGCACATGCATGAGTCTCTACATGTATTTATTTCCTTTCTGTATGAGAAAAAAAGAAAAAACAAAGCAAGACAAAACAAAATAAATTCCTAGAAAAACATGAAATGAATAAGTCATATAAAAACAGTACACAGTGATCTACAATGGTTACTGTTATGTCTCTTGTTATCTTCAATAGAATTGTCTATATCATCAGGCATAGTATAATTGAATATAGCAGTACATAACAACATTAATAAAAACAAAACATTGTAGACAGTGTAAGACTTCAAAAGCAGACAATAATCAAACCAGAGTGGGTATCCTAGTGAATCTTGTCATCTTCAGTGTAGTTGCCTATACTCTCAGACTTAATACTATCAATCATAATAGATTCGAATAAAATCTGTCAATACAAAACAGCAATCTAACAAACAAGATTCAAATAAGATCAGTCATGATAAGACAGTGTAAGTTATATAGGGCTTCAGATTAAGTTAACAAGAAATTAAGGATGATTGCTGTACTATATTCTGCTATTTTCAGGATAGCTGTCTGTGCCCTCAAGTCTAGTACAAGTAGATAAACTGGAACAGAATGTAATCCATCTAAGCAGAGCAGTATGAGTAATGTGGGTTTTAAATCCTGATACACTATTAACAATCTCCTCTGCCTTCCTTTTTTAGACTATTCCTCCCCTTTCACTCCCACAGGGTGCACTGCACATTTTGGGTCCCACCAACTCCCTCAGTTTTTAGATTAGGGGGGCAACCTTCTATTTACCCAAGTAGTTCTGAACCTTTTCACTCCTGGACTTGATCTCAAGTTGTATTCCTCTACCTACAAAAGCCTCAAGGTTTTCCTTTGTTATAGCTGAGTGTATCTCTACTGCACATAAATATCATGTTTTTCCAACATATATGCAGGTGCTGGTTGAATTGCCCCTATTTCTCACTGGTTCTCTGTCACAACTCATATTTGATTTTCAGTCCATAAACCCTTTTTCAGGTTAATTTATATTTCCTATACAAAGCATCTCAATGGACCCTACCTCCTGATCTACTCTTCCTGTGTTTCTTTTTGTTAGTGTACCAAGGCAATCTATGTTAGAGATTATAGCCAACCTTCTCTGCCTCATTTCTGCTATGCTATTTTTCTGCCATTGGTTGTTTACTTTTCTCCTTCATTCCACTGTCTGCCCCTTTCAATAAGGCCTTTCTGCCACTATTCCTGAAATCTTAGCATTTTTTCTCTCTCTCTAGAATGTTCTTCAGTATTCTCTGTAGGGTTGGATTGGTGATCATGAATTCCCCCAGTTCCTCTTTGCTATGGAAGCATCTTATTTCTCCATTAATTTTTAGAGAAAGTTTTGCAGGGTACATCAATCTGGGTTGGAGATTATTTTCTTTCAGGGCTTGGAATACTTCATTACAAGCTCTTCTTGATTTGATGGTCTGTGCCGAGAAGTCTGCCATGATTTTGATGGGCTTTCCTTTATAGGTGATCTGTTTCTTTTCTCTGATGGCTTCTACTATTCTGTTCTTGTATTGAATTTCTGAGATCTTGATTATTATATGTCTGGATGTAGCTTTATTTTGGTTGTAGCTGGCTGGAGTTCTGTATGTTTCATACATCTGAATATCATTTCCTTTTCCTATGTTTAGGAAGTTTTCCTTAATTATTTCTGTGAATAGCCTTTATATTTCCTTTGTTTTTACCCATGCTTCTTCATTCACATTTTTTATTCTTAAGTTACATATCCTCTTGTTTTCTTCCAGCCTTTGCATTGTTACTGCCTGTTTCCCTGTTATTTTTAAGAGATCCTTCCTTTCATGGTCACAAATTTCAAATCTGTCTTCAAGTTTTGATAGTCTATCCTTAGTTCCTTTCAAGCAGTTTTGCCAGCTTTCAATGGAGTTTTTGGTTTCCTGATAATCTCTTTGAATCTGTTTCATGTATTCTAGGTTTTCTTTATATTCTTCCTCAAACATGTCTCTCCTTTTTTTATGTTCCTCCATTCTGCCATCTGTGTCTTTTTGAGAGGTGCTTAGCATTTCTTTTATTAATCTTCTTATATCTTGCTTAACTTGAATTAATATTTCAGTTTGGAGCTCATCAATGATGTCACAAAGATATCTCTTTATGTTAGCTGATGCTGTGTCTGATATTGCATGTTTCCTGCCTTCTATCTCTTTTGTTTTTACCTCTCCTGGATAAATATTCACAGGGGTGGGGGCTGGGGGACTTTTTCTTTTTTTTTTTTCTCTTGTCATGTTTTTGGTTTCTTCCATACAGGTGTATAGTGGATGTCCCAACCCCTTTTCTTGTTGGTTATGGTTCTTCTGAAGTGCACTGGCTAGGGATTTCTGCCCTCTGCAGTTTGCTCTTGGTCATTGCAGTACAAGCTGGGGTGGCATATGCTGGCCTCTCCTCTTAGCCAATCAACCTGAGGAGGCCTTCACTATGTTAGTGTGTGCCAGGGGTGTGATTTGGTTTGGGGCAGCTTATTGGTTCCTGGCCAGGGGCATGGCCCAGGCCAATCAGATCCCACCAATCTGTTCTGGCTAGGGAGCAACCAATTGAAGTCACTACCATTCCTTGTTCATGCCCATACTGCCAGATTCCAATACGTCATCCAGTTGGTTGCCACTTTCCTGTGGGAGGGTCTTATTCCAAGCAATCACCATGTGATAGTGCAGGTCCCTCACCAGCTCCATTCTCTGTTGGGCTCACCAACCTCCAACTCAGTGTGACTATGGCTCCATAAGTCATGGCAGGTGCGAGTTCGGGAGGCTCTGGTGAAAGTGCTGTGGCCTCTAATCTTAGCTGCTACAATGATAGCCCTGAGACTGTGTGTTTGACCAGCTTTTTTCCTTTTAATTTCTTCCTGGGTTGAGAGGATCCATCTCCCTCTGTCTGGGTGGCTACAGGATGTTTTATTCTGGCATATGAGTTGTTTCTCTCAGGGAGGCTCTTTATTTTGCTGCTTACTGATCAGCCATCTTTAGCTCCTCCTCTCTAGATCTTTATTAAGCTACATTTTATTTTTTTCTCAGAACTATTTATTTTATTTCTCTTTACTGTCACACATTATAAAAGATATATAGAAAAATGCTGAACAGAAATAGTGAAAGTTTATTCCCTATGCTAGTGGAGAAGCGTCTTAGTAATAGGGATTTTGCAGATTCCTTTAGTTAGTTTGAAGAAATTCTATCATTTTTGGCTCATTAAAGTATTATCGTGAATGTGTCTCAATATAATCATATATTTTGGGTACATGGAGGGTCACTGTAGAGTGCTTCAAAGCTCAGGCCATCTAAGGACATTGTTTAGAAAAGGCACACAGAAGGACACACTTATGCCATCATGACCTAGCATAGACAATTGCATATGTGCAGCATGGTTAAATCAGTCTACAAGAATGTGAATATGTGATTTAACAGCACGTATAAGGGTTAAAGAATAAAGATGCAATTCTCTCTCTGCTCTGCTGCTGTTGTTTGCTGGTGAGGACTCCTTGTACTTTTTCCCCTTGGGGATGTCACCCCAAAAAAATCCCTTTGGATTTTTGGGAATTTATTGACATGATTATATGTATTTCTCTGTTATTCTGTTAATTTTATAAACCTCTTGCTTGATTTTCCAATTCTCAATCAACTTCCTAACCTAGACATTAATTATATTGGTCAAGATGGATTAATTTATTAAAATATGAGAATACCTGTAACATATTTTTGTTTTAATTAAGCATATACCATATATGATAATTAAGTATATTTAGTCACACATATGTTTAATTTGTTAATACTCAACAAACTTTTTTGTTTTTTGGTTTTTTTTTTTTTTGTGCTCGGAATCGAACTCACAACCTTGCACTGCCTGTCAGGTGCTGTGCTACTGAGCTATATCCCTAATCCAATATGTGCTTTTTAAAGAAATACTGATTTATAATTTGCTTGTAATATTGTATCTAATTTTAGCATTAATAGTGGCTTCCTAAGCCATTTTGGCAAATATTCTCTATTACTTTTACAAGGATTTCATATAGAGCTGAGTTTAATTTTAATAATTATGTTTTTTAACTCACATATTTGGGGTACAGTTGCTTTACACACCACTCTCACTGTATTAAAAATGTTAACTATGACTATGGATTATTTATATCACTGAGTTTTTACTTTCATGCCTTTATTTTGTTGTGGCAGTTATCAGCCTTTCCTTTTGTCTGCCAGAACTTTCTTCAGCAAATCCTAGAAAGCAGGCCTGGTGATGATGAAGTCCTTTAGCCTTTGTTTTTCAAACAAAGTTTTTATTCCTCCCTCCTTTCTTAAAGACAGCTGTGCTGGGTACAGCATTCTTGGTTAGCAGAGGTTTGTTTTCTTTCTTTCTTTTTTTTTTTTTTCTTCAGTACTTTGAGATTAAGTTATCTTGACTTGGGACAGGAGACCTAGCCTTTGTATCTGCACATTGATCACCCATCAGATGTGGGCTGCTTCTGGAAGGAGACCTGACCTTGGGTGACACAGTTTCTTTCACCTGCAGCAGTACCCTAAGAGTGCTGGTAACTAAAAGCTGAATTCCAGTGTCACTCTCAGCAGTTGTGAAAATCAGTTCCTTCATTCTTGACAAGGGCTTTGGGCAGTAGATCTCAGCATCCACCACCCCACAGGTACCTTCTTAAGTTACTTTCACTGGAAGGTAAATTCAAGCTATTGCATATGCATTTAAGTACATCCATTAATGGACGTGCTTGTGTAGAAAAGAAAAAGAAAGAACTCACTGACAAACTGAGTCAACTGAAATTGTAAAGAAGATGCATAGCCAAAAGCTACTAGTATCATGCATACCAGGCAGTCTGTTCCCCAGATAAAAGTATAATTGTAGGAAATTGGCCTACCATTAATTTTTAATATGCTGTCTAATTTAAGCAGTATATCAAGGATCCTTGTTGAGTTGCAAACTAATGTCTCTCCCTGAAACTTGTTAGAGGTTGCTAAATATTATGCTGTTGAGGCTAGTAAACTGATTCGGTGTAAGTCCCTCCAGAAGTTTTAATAAATGATATATTATTTATTCCATTAGCATTATTTGCCCTTCAGCTCCCAAGTGCTAATAAACCTAGCATGCTGCTTTTCTTTTACAAATAACAGATCTAAAACAATAAGAAACATAATTTCTACATCCCAAATCAGAATCAACAGGCATAGTGAAGCACAGATTGCATGTCTCATTCTGATGGATTCCTCATGATTTCTTACTCTATTATAAAATAGAGAAAAAGGAAAGTTGAAAATGAGTTGTTCTCAACTACAATCATTTATTATGCTCCACAAAGTGTCATCAAGTATTTAAATAAAGAAGCTCATTTCAACAGAAAAAATACTGCTGCACTTATTCAATATTTCCATTCTCAAATTGTTAAGAATGTGTCTCTTCAGGAGGAGGGGAGGAGAATGAATATCACTGTACATGAATCGTGTGGCAGTGTCTTTCAAATGCATAGGTTCTCACTGACTTTGTTTTCTATCTGAAATCCAGCAGCTGCGGGAAGAGAAAAGTGCTTTTAAAAAATGTAGCCGTGGGCTATGTTAGAACTTGGACTTCCTTTTAGGCAAAGGTACTTTGCCACAGGCCAAATACTAATGTTATCTAACTTCACCACTGGTTTAATAGCACCCCGCCCCTGAGTCTAGTGACAGGACACTTTCTGCCAGACTTGTAGATCATTTTACTTATGTGCAGCTTATGAATCATTAAAGATAGATACTAAACTAGTAAAAGATAGCTACCTTTATATCAGATATACATTTGGACAGTAGCAAAAGGACATAGTTACCCTATAATAGAGTACAAATCACAAGCTTTTATCTGTAGAAAGTTGGAGTAGGGAATTTATTCCTTCCTTGGACTTATTCGCATTCTACTCTCTGTTCTCAGAGTAAAGGGTAAAGAATTACATTACTGTTACATTTATAAAAATAAATAAATAAATTAGTTAATTAAGAAATTTCAGTTTATCTCTTTTCCTCACTTCTTCTTGGGAGCTCTCTTTCCAGGCTAATTGCTTATGGTAGGAAACTTTCCTGCCTGTTGCTATCTGCAACTGATATATAGAGTATTCTGATCAGCGCTAAGATGAGAGATGCTCAATTGCATATATATGTCTATGCCATGTAATCCAGTATTGCATGTAGAAAGAAGAGGAAGAAGAAAAAGAAGGAGGAACAGGAAGAAGGAGAGAAAGAGAGAGAGAGAGAGAGAGAGAGAGAGAGAGAGAGAGAGAGAGAACTTAAACTTCATCTGTATTTCTTTTGCATTTCTGAATTTGCTCAGAAATCAGTTATGGAAAAGCCTTAGCATTGTTTCCCTCCCTTAAAGATTCACTCCATTCATGAATGAGTCAAAAATTCTGATAAATAAAACAAGAATAAGATGGGAGATCAATTGTATGTGTGGAGAGATTTTGTGACAGGCAAAGATAATGATGCTAGGCGTGGACATTACTATCTGGGCTTGCATTTTGAACTTGCATTTTTTTCCTTTCTTTTTTCTTTTCTTTCTTCCTTTTCTTTGTTTCTTTTCCTTTCTTTCTTTTCTTTCTTTCTTTCTTTCTTTCTTTCTTTCTTTCTTTCTTTCCTTCAACTTTTTTCAGGTGCATATAGACCACATGCTGTGACACAGGAAAGCTTGTCAAACCTGAAGTATTGTATTTAACCTTGGTGGAAGAAAGTAGGTTAAGGTAGATAAATCCATAAGTAATTAATTTTTTTTTTACAGACTGGCATTAAGTAAAGGGTGTTAGCTATGATAAAGATCTTTGGCCTCAGTCAAATTTTCAGCAAGTCAGTTGAGTTCTTCCAGGGTTATTGTTGCCAGAACCTTCATCAGAGGGCTGACTCTGGGGTTCCAATGGACTAGATTCATTTTCCCGTCCCTATGGGGAACAAAAACAAAACACTGTAAAAAGAAAAATGAATTTATTTGCAATTTGCATAAAAACTGAATAAGCAGTGAGTCTGCATTCTCCAAACCTACAAAAAAATGACAATTAATAGGAAGGGTCCTGGCACAAAAGCCAGACTGGGTAGACCTCAAATTCTCCTCCTCTTCTCCTTCTTCCATCTCCATTTTGAATAATTCTTGGGGCACTGAGAGGAAAAAATCACATGGCTATTAGATTTGGATTTATGAAGTTTTTCCACAAACTCACTTTGCTTCTAAACTGGTTAACTGAAATTATAAGGATGAGAACCCTCAGGGAAATAATTTTTGAGGACTCAAATGTGACTAATAGTGGCCTAGGACTGAGTGCTCACAAAAGAAACAGGATACTATGGTGATAAATAAGAATCCATACTCAGTACTGGATGCAGTAAAAATCTAGAGGGTTTGAATATAACACCCAGTGACTAGAAAGGCACCTTAGCTGAGACCTGATTTATAGGACTGTCAACAATGTAATTTTTTCAAATTTGAAGAAAGATAGTTCACTGATATTTATGGCTCTTCACTCAGATAGTCACTGAGATAGAAGGCAATATGGAGGGATAAATAATCCCTAGCCCCAAATAGGCAAATAGTGCCTAAAGTAGCCTTTTTACTGGCAAATTTATCCCAATGGAGTTTGATTTCATAAATTATGATTTGCAGACCACTGGTATGAACTAATCAGTATCCATCTCTCTTCTCCCTTGAAACCCTGAGTCTCTGCCAAGCTCTTTAGAAATCCTGGCCTGGCAGCATGGCTTTTGGGTGAAATGATTACTGTAGGCACTGGATATTGACTTGCTTACTAAATTTGGTGAGTATGGAATCATTTTTCAATATTTCTTATATTTTATTAATCCTTTACATCCATTCAAATGAGGCACATCAGAGATTTAATTTATACATTCTGAAGCCCTAAATCAAGGAGCTACACCTCCTCCTATAAGCTACATCTCAGGAAACAGCTACCGGACGATCAAGTCCACACAGTCATCCAGATCTCTGTCAGAGACTGAAGTGAATAATAAAGTTGAGAGGATAATTTGGGGTCATAATTACAACTTGTAAATTTTAAAACTTCAAACTTTCATTCCACAAGGGAGAATAATGTGATATGAAACTTTAATTCATTTGGACTTTAATATATTTTGACTTTCTCTTGAAAGATTTAATCTTTGAACTTCAGTTTTGCCCTGGGACTTTTATAATTTTAGAGGTCTTTTTTTCAGGTCTGAGGTATTTTCTGTGGTATTGGCATCTTACTTCTAGAGAATTTTAGAATTTCTTTTTTTGTGTGTGTGTGTTATTACATATTTTTTTTTAAAAAAAAACTTTCTAATATGCTGTTGAAAAATGTAGCTGGACAAAATTTGGAAAGGAAAGTAGAACAGATTTACAAGTTTTTATTAAAAATGGCATTAAAGTTGATTTAGTTAATGAAATGTACATGTGTTTCAGTGTATCCTACTGGTACATTCTACAGTGTTCTAGAGAGTCCCAGAAAAACCTAGAAGTACAGGTGGTAAGAATTTAGAGAGCAACTTCATAAAATGAGTGTGAAACAACCATGATCATTTATACATGTCCTCCTTGAGTGTCATGTATATTATTGTTCAAGCTTTAATGGACCATGAGAAAATTTAAATAATCTGGATGTGAATATGTTCCTGATGATTCTTCTATCTGGAGGCAAAACTATTACAGTTACCCTGTTCACTTCTCTCAGATCTTTTCCTTGCTCCATTCCAAAAGAAGCTGAGTAACATGTATGACTGGTAAATCTCGTCTCTTTCCTCTGTAAGAGTAAGACACTGGCAGCAAGCAATCTGTCTCCTTAGTTCCCTCTGGAATCTAGGGTGTAAATAGTTAAACTCCATCCTCCCCTGGTTGCCTAGGGAGAAAAGGAGAGGAGAAGGAAAGCAGAGAAGGGTAAGAATGGGAGGCCTGCCCTGAACCTGTGTTAGCAGATCTGCTTGGTTCTTGGTAGCTAGCTTATGTGATTCATTTGGGCTCTTATTAAAAATAAAGCCCATCCTTGTCTTCTAACAGTTCCCAATTTATTTTTCAATTTCCTTCAGGGAAAAAGGCATGATTCTCTTCAATTGGGCCCCTGGGAGATTCCCAATAGGGTCAGAACTGGCAGCCACAAATTTCTTGTAATATGATTTGACTGCCTCTGGAATCTAATGTACTCCTCTGAAACACTAAATATACTCCATACCTCACCACAGAGTAGTGAATATTAATCTCACGAGATTTTAAAATATGAATGGTTTTAAATCTGTGGACAATGTGGCTTGCTATGGCCTTAGCAGAGTACAGGCAGACCTCAAACATAGCTGGTCAATTTTAAGCCTCCTACTAGAAGATGAAAACAAGAAATTAGTGGCCTATCACAGGACCAGTGCACAGGGAAGGGTCAACCAAGCATCGGCTTTCCTTTCAGGCAAACTCATCAGTTAGACAAAAGAATTTGCTCTAAGGAGGAGTGAATAAGGGTAATCAGAAGTACAAAGTCCTAAAAGTCTCACTTTAAAGGAAATTATTTGGCATAGAATTAACAGTGGGAATTAAATATCACCCTCAATGATATACAGGTGCCATGTATATACATATTCAATGATAGAAACTGCTTCATAGATTCAACTCTATACAGGCATTTATAACATTAATACAACAAAACTGAGACTTTGAATTATCCTATGAAAATTATCTGGCTGTACTATAGATGGATTAGAACTTTTGATCACATCTGATAAAAAGAAATAGGTCAGTGTGAATTTCCTTTGAATTCTTGAATTTTTTTCATACCAAGGATTGAAAGATTGATACATGTATTGCTTCATCTTTAAGCTCGCAGTGGAAGGCATATTAAAAATAATGAATTAGTGCTGCTAACTTGTTGACATTGTAAATGAGATTTTCTTTTTCTTGCTAGAAATAGAATGCCCCATGGCCCCTGGCAACAAATGGCATATGTAGGCAAGATAGATTCTTCTATAGTATTTGTATTTAACAAATTATTTCTGAACAAGTATAGCAAATAGAGCAAAAGTAGACACAAGGAAATTGAACGGGTGAGATGGGGTGGATGTGAGATAAGGTGAGCAGAACTGGGCTGGTTTGGCTTGGATTGGATTGGATAGTACTGGACTGGACTGGACTGGACTGGACTGGAACTTCAGAGAAACTGCATCACACAGGGCCTAGCAAACAGATAAGGGAAAAAGGCCACAAGGTTGCATAACTTGCCTTAAATGACCCCCTCTATTAGTGGAAGAGGTAAGAAAAAGTCTAGTTTTACTGAGCTCAGCAAAACATTCTTTCCGTTCCACAACCTCTGGCCATTTTCTCAGTCCTGAAGCAATGTTTTCATTTGTTTGTCCACTACTTTTATTTTTTTTTTCAACTTAACAAGATTTCATAATTGTATAGTTCACTGGAAGAAGGAGAAAGATAAGATTTAGAGGCACTTTTCTTCAACCCATGTAGGCAATAACTTTAGGAATTAGCATGGCCAAGTTCAGCTTCTCTGAACCAATGAGGGGCATCATAAGAGGAGAAATAAAGATGCTGCTCAAGAGGTAAAGGACCCAAGCATTAGCACAATCCAGATATATTTTTTAAACTGTATGTAATGGCAAAGATCAAACTTGTATAAAGGAAGAATAGCATGAAAAAAAAATAAGCCCACCTCTGCATGCATCATGATAAACACATGACTTATTGTATTCCATCTGTTTGTCTGATCTGAAGTTTGCCTGATCTGAATTTCTCTGAAGTAATTCTTAGATAATAATGCATTTCAATAGACATTTCTAAAGGACAAGCATTTTTCTCTAAACAAAAACACAATATCATTACCACACTTGGAAAATTAACAATTGCTTTAAATCACCAGATACTCTGATACATTTTAATGGTTTCCTTAGCTGTGTCAGAATCAAAATGAAAATGATCATAATTGACTTTTGTCTATTTCCCTTTCCTCCCTTAAAATATGTTTAAGAGATCAAGTCATTTTCCCTGTAATGTTTCTGATGGCCTGGGATGTGCTAATTGCATTCCACGATTAATAAGTTGTTCTAGCCCTTGGATTTCCTATAAAATGGCAAAGCTATTGATGATTAGATTTATACTCATGTTTGAGTTCTTTGAGAATATTTCATAGGTGACCAGTGTATAAAACTGTACTGCCTCTTTTTGTAATGTTGAAGCCATCAATAATCATTGCATAGACTTACTTTTGGTGATATTCTATTTCTATAATTTTTATATGCTGAAATATTTATATATAAAAGTTTCTAGGCATGTTTTTAAACAGGCCTGCCTTGAACTATGAATTCTAGACTGGCCTTGAACTCACTATATAACCCAGGCTGGCCTCGAACTTGTGGCAATTCACCTGCCTCAGCCTCCTGAGTGTTGGGATCACAGGCATGTGCACCATGCCCCATTTGTCATTTGTTATCCTGAGATATGAGTTGTACAAAAAAAGGCAGAACAAATGCTTGATTGTTTCCTATTATGTTCCAATTGTCTGTAGCTGGGTAACCTACCCCAGGACTTAGTAATTCAAAATAATAGCAGTTGTTTTATTGTTATCTCTCATGGTCTGAGATCTGGATGCACTCAGTTGTTTCATAAGGGTAGTTTATGTGATCACAGGGTAACTGCAGCTGGAGACATCCTGAGAGCCCATCCTCCCTTATTTAGTCAGTTTTGGATAGATTTGTCATCTGGAACAATTGATAGTGTTCCTTTCATTTTGTCTGGGATTTGTCCATCCTGAAGGTTGATTTCTAAAAGTGACAATTATATCACATCTAGACTGGAAATCACAGACCAAAGTTACAGGCCCACCAGACTAAGGGGAGAGAACATGGAACCCAAATCTCAATTCATATTGTAAAAAGATCACGAGACATTCGACCTTGCTACTGTCATCTTGCTGTTAAACTGCTACACTTGATTTATTGCTTTTTTCTATAATTCTTTGCACAGCTTCCACCAAGTTTATCCTTATGAACTCATGGAAGCAAATGCATTTAATGTTTTTAGATTGTGACACATACCGTTTTTATTTATACGTAAAAACATTCCTCTTTGGCAAGTGAGAACCTTTTAAATTAACACCTTGTTTTTTTTTATTTTATTTTTGTTTTGTTTTTGTTTCATTTTGTTTTGCTTTTTGAGACAGAGCTTCTCTCTTTGTAGTTTGGGCTGGGCTTGAACTCACTATGTAGTACAGGCTGGCATCAAACTCCTAGCAATCTTTTTGCCTCAGCCTCTTGAGTGTTGAAATTTCAGGCATGCTCCACCATGCCCTGTTCAGTCCAATGGTTTTAAAAAGCCTCTTTGCTTTTAGTATGTATGACATCCTAAGCTAATTATCAATGTTCTTTGTTTCAAAACTGGAATCAGTCATTTTTCTGAAAGCTCTGGTTCTTTTAAGGATAAAATACAACTACCTTCTAATACTAATTTTAAATTCAGGATGGGAGAGCTTTTACTGACCTATTTGACCTTATATTTGTATCTCTTTTCTCTGATACTGAAAATATTTGCTACACTAATACAGATATAATTCTGTATATTTTTAAACTCACAACAAACAAACAAACAAACAAACAAACAAAATTCAGACTACCAAAATTAAATTAGTGAAGATCAAGTGTCTGCCCAGTTCACTTTTATGACAAAAGTTTTATTTTTCAGGTGTGTCTCATAATGAATGTATAACCAGACTAAGTGCTTCAAAATCATTTAAAGTAATGCTTCTGTGTGATTGTATCACAGTCACAGTGCAGTTAAGTTATAGCTTTATTATTTTTAAAGACTGCTATTTAAAGATTAAATTTAATTAGTAATCTAAAGTATTTACATCAAGCTCTAGAAGATATATTCAGGGAAGTCTTTTATTCCTGTTCTTTCTATTTTTTCCTCGCCCAATAAGCAAACTTTCACTTTAATATCAGCTTATGTATTTAATGAATACATATTTTAAATTTTCATTTCTTTTCTTAAATAGACACACATAATATGCATTTTCTCCACTTTACTTTTTTCATTTATAAGTTCAGAGATAATTGCACAGCAAAATACAAAATTATTTCTCCTTTTCTTTTACTACACACTTCTTTGTCTGACTTCATTTGTTGTTTAACTGGAAGCCCATGGAGGGGATTTGCATTGTTTTCAGTGTTTTGCTACCACAAATAAACCTGCAGTGACAAGTTTCATGATCATACGATCTTTTGTAGTTTTAACAAGCTATTTTAAGAACAGATTTCTAGAATGGGAGTTTACATTAATATGCAATTTTGCTGGGTAGTGCCAACCCCCCTTTCACAGGTGGTGTGAAATTTCACTTTCCCACCAGCAGTGTAAGCTTACCAAACAGATTATATTGTCAAACTTTTTCATTTTTGCCAATCTGATAGATTTTGCTACTTTTTAGGGCAGCCTGTGTTTCGAAAGAGTTACTTTTAAATAGGAAGCATAAAAAATTAGTCAAAGCTTAGCTGAAAGGAATTTAATTTCCTGTATTTTAATAAAAGAAAAGCAAGCATTTTTCTTCTACTTGCCTGTTGAGCAGCAGGCACCTCTTCCACTACACTGCACACGGCCTGGCTAAACATGCTTATGTTCTCCTGCCCCTAACAGAAAAAGAACTCGCTTCTGGGATACCTTTGACTGGAATTTATCCTCATCTACGCAGTGTCAGACTACTCCCTGTTTGAGATATTACTTAGTAAACCTAGGTTGACCCTGTGCTGGTGGCTAAACTGGATGACTGTCATACAGCCTCCAGGGCTGTGACCTCCTCTCCCTGTGGCACAGCTCCAAGCCAGTGTGCCTAGTCCCTCAGGAGGGACCTAACAACCCTCCCTAGCCAGCCTCATAGCCTTCTCCTGACAAGTTAGTTTTCTCCCATTTTACTACTTAACCTTCCATAACCCCAATCTGTGCTAGGTTTTAATGATCAGGACTTTGGCGACCCCTGAGGTGATACAGCTCCTCTACCTAGTTTGCCTCATTTTTAATGAATGAAGAGGAGGGCAAGGCAAGGAGAGAGGGAAAAGGAAACATTTTCATCGTAAATAATTTTAGATATTTAACTGTTCATGCACTTTTCCCAAAGTGCTATTGTTATTGTTCGAACTATAATTTTCTACTTGTAATGATCTCTAAAGGTTAAAAAAAAAAATCGATCCTCCTACTCTCTTTGTTTTCGATTTGCATTAATTCATCCCCACTCCAAATTCTTCTGTTCCAATTAAACTGAGGCAAGAGTGCTATTATATTATATTATATTATATTATACATATTTAAGATATTCAATAATGTACTAGCTGAATGATGCCAAAGTGAGTCATGTCTTTCTTTAATTATCTGTTGAAAATAACAGGTGGCATTTTTTCAGGTATTAACTATTTCAGTTCACTCTTTTAAAACAGGGACTTATTTTAAATAAGCTTGTTAAGAGACTTTTGGTGCACACTATAATGAGAAACTGGAACTTGGGGTGAAAAAATGCATTAGTAAGGTGTATAATTCCCTCATAACGCTTACTGCATCCTAGACACAGAACTAAACTAGTTGTTCTGGAATAGCCATTATTTTGCTTCAAAGAATAAAAAAGTTTTCCACTAACTATTACAGAATTTGCCTCACAGATGATAAGTCAACAAACAGATTGTTCTTACACTTATTTGATACCAGTTCTAAAAGAATCCAAATAGAATCACACAAAGAAACATACACCAGATCTTTTTTTAACAGAAATTGGCGGGCATGAGAAAGTTTGTTGATATGGCTAAACTTTTGCAATTGATTTGTTGGGAAACTTTTTAAATTACCAATGAAACTGCTGTGTTCTAAAATCCTCAAATCACTCGATTAAACAAATTAATTCAGTCTTCCAGAGTTTCACTGGCAAACATTATTTCTCTTATCATTTTCAATAAATATTATCTACTGTATTTAAAATTTTCAGAGAACTAATACATTTATACATATTTCTTTAGAAATGGCATTATATAGAGAGTATTACTTTGCTCTTTGTTCTTCTAGGATTTGAAAAAAATATATTACAACCTTACTAAAAGGAATCAACTTTATTTAGGAAATAAAAGTCACAGGCAATAATAACTCAGAAGTTTGTTGAATGCTAGATGGTGTCTCATCCCTCTACACTCAGGAAGAGTATTTTATCTTTTCAAATCTGTCTCATGGATTCAGATGGTGTATGTTGTGTGGATTAAACAGATAATTTTGTTTGTAAATTATTCATTTTCCTACATATCTGGAAATACTCATAAATTATAACATGTCAGAATAAAATATATATTTCTACTCCTTTCCCACCCTCTCCTTCACTCTGGTAAGCATACACCAAGTGCATGCCATTGCCAAGTGCATGCCATCACCAAGTGCATGTCATCACCAAAGCTAGCATCAATGGCCTTGAAATAAACTGCAAGCTAAGAGTTTTTTGCTGCAAAGAAGGTGATGGAAAAAAATAAAAGAGAAAAAAATCATGTTAGTCTCATAGAAAATAGAACATTTCCACAAAAAATCAGAAATAAAGAATAGGAATGTCTAAGCTCTTGATATGGCATTATATCAGGTCATCAGATGAAAGATTTGTCTACCACACAGATAAGCAAACACTAAAATCTGTCTACAATATCAGTTAAGAGAAGTTAGAGGCCAAGAGCAGCACTTGTAAAATAACCTTTTCAGACACTGACAATCTCAACCTAACCTTGCTGAAAAGGTGAAAGAAAAATTTCTCAGAAAATCTATATTTCAAAACCCTTATCTTTTTTCTTGTTCTGTATGTCAAAGTTAGCAGACATTTAGAATGAATTTAAGCTTTAAATTTTTAAAGATTTTTTTTATAGTGGAGACTGAAATTCTGTTACAATAACTCGAGTGGAAATTTACTAAACACCTGTAGAAAAATACAGATGAAATTCAACCTGAAGTATTTTATCAAATCACTTTTTATGTGGAGACAACCAAATGACTATAGTTCTTACATATTTGCTGTGTGAAGGCCCCTCCTTTTTATGTTACAATAACTGCAATTTGAGCCCTTTATACCATGATTCCTCTACATTCTGCTCTCCAAATATGCATCCTCCATAAGTATTTTTTACTTATAACCAAATAATCTGCAAACATTGTAGCAATAATCTTGTAGTTGGATGCATAAAATGTTGAAGAGGTAGAACCTTGAAGGAGGACGGAAAGTATCTGGAGTAAGGCTTCTATGGAGAACTCTCAGTTAATAGTGTAAAAATAAAAATGATTTATTGAAAACACTTTACCTGAAATATGCATATTCAAATACAAAGACTCCTCTAATAAATATTCATGAGCTATAATTTAATATTATTTCAATGCTTTTTGAAAAGCTACTTAGAACACAATCTAATGAAGTTCCTAAATATGAATTCACTTCATCTAATCATGCATAATAACTCACATTTTTGTATGTTGCAGTATGTTCTTCTAAGTGTAATTTCTTCATGTGCATTATCATAATCAACTTCATTCATCTGCTTTTTATTCTATTTTTTTCCCTTTTCCTCCTAAACTCATTATTTATGTTTGATGTCTAGGATAAAGATTGCTCTCTGGACAAGACAGAGCAAATATAGCAGATTTGTGGCTCATAGAAAAGATTAAATCACAAAACTTCAAAGATAATTTAAAGTCTGGTACAATTCAGGATATTGAAATGACAAGTCAGGGGTTGAATAAGGAAGGTAGAAATGCCTAAAAGCAATAACCTAAAGGTTCATTTTAATCCCAAAACCATTATTATAATTTTTCATTGGGCCAACAAACCTTGTTATTTTATATTTCAAATATTTTTCATAGAGCATGTTTGTTTTTGTAGTATTAACCCTTTTATATCACTTGTTATATTGTCTTTACAAGTTGTATTAATTTGCTATATTAGATGGCTAATGATTTTCCAACTTAAAAATTTATGCTAAAAAGCCACCTAAATTTTGATATGGGTAAACTTCAATTCAGTTCTCTGAAAACACAACTTTTCCTTGCATACTTTAAAATTTTTATGATAAATTCTTCAGAGTAATTTGTCTACCTACACTTCTTGCTTGTCCAGCAGATTGTCACAATAACCTCCTCACTTAGAATATAAATAAATTAGTGATTTATATTTAACACTGGTTTTTATTTAAAATTGCTAATGAAACTTATCTTTATATATTAAATCAATTCACTATTATGTTTTCTATACCCTTAGAATTAAAATAGATGAGATATTTCTCAATAGATGAGAATTTCTGTAATGGATCCTTTTGTCCCTCTTTTGATATAAAAAGGTTATGTTGATTTGTAGAAAGAATTACTTTATATTCACTATATCATTAAGCATGTTTGAAAAATATGAGGCTGTTAGTGTTCCTAAGCACTTTCAAAATTCAACAGAACCTTTTGCTCAGTGTGCTTTCCACAAGGCTTCATACAGCAGTTAAATACAGTACATCACTCTGAGAGGCAGGCTGCATCCTGAGAGCCCTGTGCCAAGGCAAGCAAAGCATAATTTATGCTGCCCAAAGATGGATGTATTTGGTTTGATTAAATTGGATTCTCATCTGCACAACTCACTCAAATATTTTAAAGAAGGATTAATTTTTCTGGTGTCAACTGCTGTGTCACTAAGCTAACCCCTGTATGTTTGGTTTGTTGACTTTCCAATAATAAGAGAGTGCTAGTCTTCTTTTGTCTTTCAGTGTAATGTACCTTCCCTTCTTCAGAGGGAAGTTATGTATGGATAGCAAATATTTGCCTACTTTAAGAGTTCATTTTTAATATATTTATTATTAGGCCCTATTTCTTGATTTATTTTTCTGATCTCAGTGTATACTTTTCCAAGGCAGAGTTAACACTGATAATTTTTATTGCTGTGTATTCTTTATGTCATCTCAGCTAAATAAAAGTTTAGACAAATAAAAATTAAACAAATGTTTCAAAATTTCAACAACCCTAAAACAATTTCTCCTAAACATCTATTCTACTCAGGAGAGTAGTTATAAGTTTATCTTGGTTTAATTCCAAATTAAAATCTTAACCTATTTATTTAAATGTGCTATGATGCTCTGGTCTTCTTATCAATCCATCACTTGATTCATCTATTTAGAAAAGGGCAGGTGGTCCCTTTCAGAAATAGCATTAGGTAATGATAATGATTGCAATTAGATGATAATGATCTTGGTCATTTACAACATGCAGAGTCATTTGTATAAATGATTTTGTATATATGGCATGTCATTTGTAGGATATCAAAAGATATTTCTTTCTTAGATTGAAATTCCTCTAAACAGATGCAATTAGTTAGGCTTATGGGTTTGCCAAAGTTTCTTGCATTTTCCTATTTAATAAGGCAAATTGTATAATTCCATTTCAAGAGTGGGCTGGGGAGTTTATTCCAAATCCAACTTACATATACACCTCCCATCCAAGCCTTATACCTTGCTTCCGGGCTGGCTAGGGTACCTTAATGTCTTGGCTGAACCTTGCTGATGCTGGAACCACTTCCTCCCCTGACCCCATTTCAGCCTCAGGTTCTTCAGGAATCAGAGCTGAAACTCTCAACACAGGGTCTGGTTTGCCCTACTGCTGCTCAGAGATTCCACGTAAAATAATTCAGATATGCAGAGAAGTTAACATCTCATGGTGCAGACTTTGCCCAATGGGACCCAAGAGACAGAAGGAGTAGGAATCAACAAGTAAATGTCCCTTCTTCCTCTCTTGAACCTTGTGTCACTCGAGAATGAGCTGCGCTTCTTTGAGACTATGGTAAGCTTGGCAATGCATATTAGTTTTTCAATCATTCTTGTCCCAAATCCTCACTTTTGCTTCCCTGGCATAACATCCTCCAATAGAGATTTAACATAGAAATTCTGTTCCAAGTTCTGCTTCTAGGGAGCTCATGCTGGAGCAGAGAGCTCTTTAAATAACTGCCCAAGTTTCTCTTTCTTATCACAAAAAATTGTAATCAATTTACCCTTTTCCTAAAGTGACTAAGCACCCAATCTGCCACACTCTCTGCCAGATGTAAAATTGATTAACTGACATAGTACCATAATTGGCTTTTTTCTAGTCTTTACACATTCCAAAATGAACTCCTAAGAAAATAGTTCTAGCGAAGGTGAGCATTTTAACTTCTCATATATTGTGAATTGTAGCATGGCTACATTACACATAATCTTTAAAAATATAATATGAGTTTTTAAAGGATCTTTTCTGTTCTCATATGAAACCAACATATGGATGATTCAGCATATTCTGACCAAATAAGCACTTTTTTGTTTCATGTAAATCAATTCCAAAGTATGTTATTTTGTAGATATGCTTGTTTCTTTGTTAAATATTGCTGAAGATGCTTTTTCATTTTACAAAATATTTTCACACACAAGATTCATTTGAATCCAAGTGGCTAACTTGAGGTATAGGCAAAATATATATTAATGTTATAACTGTTCCCATTTACTTAAGAATAATTGAGGCTCAGAAGTCAACTAAATTTTCACAATCAGTGAATAGTAGAAATAAAGTATAAAATTAATTTTTATTCTTGACTCTGCACTCTATGCTTTACCATTCTGCTTTGTCTCATTGGATTGGGAAAAATGCAGACAATTCTATAGAATAATTTAGACATATCAATTTGCCTGAACAGGAATGTACCACATGTTTGCAAAAAACCAAGATTTTTCTTTCAATTCAGGATCCAAGACCCTGCAAGGGAGCCAGGGCCACGTGAGGTGAGTCCTAGTGTGCTAGTGCTGGCCCAGGGAAGTTTTAGGCCATCATTTCCAGTGGTTGAGATCCCACCCAGCTCCCTATGACACTGGACTGAGCTTGGGAAGTTTGGCAGGCCTCTGTGGACTATGCCCAGTGACCTTCTTTCAGTCCTGGAGGCTGAGACCATGCAGGGCGACTTTCAGCCACTGGTGCTGGCTTGGTGAGAGTTTGAGACCATTGCCCCTAGTGGTTGAATTCCCACCCAGCTCCCTAGGACACTGGACTGGGTTTAGGAGGTCCTGCAGGCCTAACTGGGCTTAGCTCAGTGACTTTCCTTCAGTTCCTGGAGCTGAAGGCTCAGGAGGTGATATCCAAAACACCCAGGGGAAGCTTTGGAATACTGCTCAAAACACAGAAATATAGGAAAATGACAAAATGGAAGACCAAAAGGCAATCTCAAACCTCTAGTCCATCCCAAGAAAGCCTAGGAGCCATGTACATAGAAGAAAATATAAGCCATATACCTGAAATGACTGATATGATATCAACTAAAATAAAGAAGCAACTCAAGGAATCTATAGAGAAAATCAAATAAGAAATACTTTCCCAGGTAAAAGAAGAAATGATAAAAGTACTGAAAGAAATACTGAACACATCTAAAGATGACATAGTTAAAAAATTTGAGGAACAAAGCAAACAGTATACCTGAATGAACACTATAAGAAACAAACAGAATGCATGAAACAGATTCAAAGAGATATACAGGAAATCAAAAATTGTATTGAAAGTTGCCAAAACTACCTCAATGAAAGTGAAGATAGAATTTCAGACCTTGAAGATAAGATTACAGCTAGTGAACAGGAAAGGAAAGATCTTTTAAAAATAACAAGGAATCAGGAAATAACAACTCAACAGCTGCAACATGATGCAAAGAAAAACAACATGAGATTAACAGGGATAGATGAAAAAGAAGGGGATTGCACAAGTGATATCAAGAGGCTATTTACAGAAATAATAGCTGAAAATTTCCCAAACATGAGAAGGAAAACTGACATATGGGTTAGTGAAGCATATAGAACTCCAAATAGCCATAACAAAAATAAAACTACACTCAGACATATAAAAATCACCATCCCAGAAATCCAATGTAAGAACAGAATATTAAAAACTTTTAGAGCAAAAAGACAGGTCATCTGTAAAGGAAAACCTATCAGAATCACAGCAGACTTCTCAACATAAACAATGAAGTCAAGAAGAGCATGGAGTGAAGTTTTTCAGATTCAACAAGAAAATGACTTCCGACCCAGACTGATGTACCCTGCAAAATTATCCTTCAAAATTGGTGGAGAAATAAGATATTTTCATGACAAAGAACAACTGAAGAACTTCATAACCACCAAACCAACCCTGCAAAGAATATTGAAAGACATTCTAGATACACATAGGAAAAAACCACTAAGCAAGGCAGATAATTAAACAGTGGAAAGGTAAAGATACAACAGCAGAAAGATAACATGTCAACAATAAACCAATATAAACCAGATATAACCATTAATGTAAATGGCCTCAATTCACCAATCAAAAGAAACAGACTAGCAGAATGGATCAAGAAACAACATCCAACCATATGCTATCTACAAGAAACCCATCTAACCCAAAAGGAAACTCATAGAATGAAAGTCAAATGATGGAAAACAATACTTCATGCAACAGGAAACCAAAAAAAAGTAGGGGTAGCTATTCTGTTTGCAGACAATTTGAACTTCAAACCAAGAATGATCTGAAGAGATAAAGAAGGTCACTACATACTAGTTAGGGGAAAACTTCAAGAGCAAGAGATAACAATCTTAAATATATATATGCACCAAATTCCAGAGCACCCAGCTATACAAAGCAAGTATTAACAGAAATGAAAAGTCAAATAAGCAATTACACAATTATAACAGGAGACTTTAACATGCCATTGACACAAAGGGACAGATCAACTAAACAGAAAATCAGCAAAGAAATAACAGAACTGAATCACACATGTGAACAAATGGACTTGATAGACATATACAGAGTGTTCCATCCAACAACATCAGAATATACATTCTTCTCAGCAGTACAAGGGAAAGTCTCTAAAATAGGCCATATCTTAGTCCACAGAACATATTTAAGTAAATGTAAAAGAATTGAAATTATCCCATGCATTAATGTTATCAGATTATTGTGCCATGAAACTAGAAATTAATGATAAAAGTAACTGCAAAAACCCCACAAACACATGGAAATTAAACAATACACTCTTGAGCAATCAGTGGGTCACAGAGGAAATTAAAGAAGAAATTAATATCTACAAGCAAATGAAAATACAAATACAACTTACCAGAACCTGTGGGATGCAATGAAAGTGGTTCTCAGAAGAAAATTTATTGTACTGAGTTCCCACATTAGAAAAACAGAATGAACACAAATAAACAATCCGATACTACACCTCAAACATCTAGAAAAAGAAGAGCAAGCCAAGCCCAAAGCCAAAAGAAGGTAGGAAATTATAAAGATTAGAACAGAAATTAATGCAATAGAGCCTAAGAAAACAATACAAAGAATCAATGAATCAAAGAGTTGGTTCTTTGAAAGAATAAATAAAATTGATAAGGCCTTAGCCAACCTAATTAAAAAAGGAAATAAAAGACTAAAGTTCATGCAATACAGAATGAAAAAGGTGAAATCACTACAGACTCTGTGGAAATACAGAAGATCATCAACACCTATTTTGAAAACCTCTACTCTTATAGGTTCAATAACACAGAAGAAATGGACAGATTCCTAGAAACATATGAACCACCAAAGCTGGATCAAGAAGTTGTAAAACTGCTGAATAAACCAATTTCTATTAATGAAATTGAAAATGTAATTAAGTCCCTACCAACAAGGAAAGCCCAGGCCCAGACAGATTCACTGCAGAATTTTATAAGAATCACAAAGAAGATTTAATGCCAACACTCCTCAAACTCTTCAATGAAATTGAAAGGAAAGCAATTCTCCCTAAGTCATTCCTGGAAGCAAATATTACTCTAGTACCAAAACCTGAGAAAGACCCAACTGAAACAGAGACCTATAGGCCAATCTAACTAATGAACATAGATGCAAAAATTCTCAATAAAATATTGGCAAACAGGATGCAGCAAATCATCAAGAAGATTATACACCATGACCAAGTGGGATTCATCCCAGGCATTCAGGGATGGTTCAACCTATGTAAATCAATAAATGTAATCCACCATATCAATAGAACCAAAAGTAAGAATCACATGATCATTTCTATAGATGCAGAAAAAGCTTTTGATAAGATCCAACATTCATTCATGATAAGAACCTTGCAGAGAATTAGAATAGATAGTCTTTATCTCAATATGATAAGGGCCATTTATGACAAACCAACAGCCAGCATCATATTAAATGGCCAAAAACTGAAAGCCTTTACCTTGAAATCAGGCACAGACAAGAGTGTCCCTTATCACCACTCCTATTCAACATAGTACTGGAAATACTAGCCAGAGCAATTAGACAAGAGAGAGAAATAAAAGGAGTTAAGATAGGAAAAGAGGAAGTTAAACTATCATTATTTGAAGATGACATGACACTGCATAGAAGACCCCAAAACTCCATTGACAGACTCCTAGATATAATAAATAAATTCAGCAATGTAGCTGGATACAAAGTCAATACTCAAAAATCAATAGCATTCCTATACACTAACAACAAAATCATCAAGAAAGAAATAAGAGAAGCCACATCCTTCACACTAGCATCCAAAAAAATGAAATACTTAGGAATTAATCTAGTGAAAGAAGTAAAAGAGCTATACAGGGAAAATTATAATACCCTGAAAAAAGAAATCAAATAGGACCTCAGAAAATGGAAAGACATCCCTTGCTCATGAATAGGAAGAATAAATATTGTGAAAAAGGCCATTCTCCCAAAATTGTTATACAGATTCAATGCAATCCCAATGAAAATACCACCAACATTCCTCAAAGATCTAGAGAAATCACTCCTAAAATTCATCTGGAACCAGAAGAGACCCAGAATAGCAAAGGCAATTCTAAGCAGCAAAGCCAAGCAGGAGGCATCACAATCCTTGACTTAAAATTATACTACAAATCTACTGTAATAAGATCAACATGGTACTGGAATAAAAACAGATTTGAAGATCAATGGAATAGACTAGAAGATACAACCCCAACTACAAACACACTCAACCACCTTATCTTTGAGAAAGAGGCCAAACATGTTCACTGAAAGAACAATAGTCTTTTTAATAAATGGTGCTGGAAAAACTGGCTATCCATATGCTGAAAACTAAAACTAGACCCATGCCTATCACCATGTACTAAACTAAAACCTAAATGGATCAAAGATCTAAATATGAAAACAGAAACACTAAATCTGTTGGAAGACAAAGTAAGTAGAAATCTCAAAGACATAGGATAGGTAGAGAATTCATGAACAAGAACCAAACTGCACGGGAAATACTCCCCAGAATCAATAACTGGGATCACACCTTATTAAAGAGTTTCTGCATATCGAAAGAAATCTCCACTACAGTGAAAAGAAAACCCACAAACTGGGAAAAAAATCTTAGTGAACTGTCCCTCAGACAAAGGACTTCTGTCTAGAACTTACAAAGAATTTAAAAAAATCAGACCCCTGAAATTCAAAGACCCAATCTAAAAATGGGCATCCGAGATGAACATACAGTTCTCAGATGAAGAAATATGAATGGAGAATAAATACATGAAGAAAATGTTTATCATCATTGGTCATTAGAGAAAGGCAAATTAAAACCACACTGAAATTCCATCTTACTCCAGAAAAAATGGTCAGGATCAACAAAACTATCAACAACAAATTCTGGAAAGGCTGTAGGGAAAAAGGAACTGTTCTGCACAGTTGGTGGGAATGTAGACTGGTGCAACCACTGTGGAGGCCATTGTGGAGACTCCTCAAAAAGCTGGGATTGGAAGTCCCATTTGACCCAGCTATTCCACTCCTGGGCATATTCCTAGAAGAACTGAAAATATCATACCACAGTGATATATGTGTTTATAACAGCACAATTTGTAATAGCCAGATCTTGGAAACAACCTAAATGCCCGTCAACTGAGGAATGGATAAAAAAGATGTGGTATTTTTATATGAGGGAATGGAGTACTACTCTGCTATAAAGAATGATCACATTGGGATATTTATAAATAAATGGATGCATACTCATAAGTGAAATAAATCGATACTCATCTTGAATCCATACTCATAAGTGAAATAAGTTGAACTCACATGTACAAATACCATATAGTCTCCCTAGTGTAAGAAATGGTAAGGGTACAGAAGATTTTATGATAATCATGGTTCACCATTATATCGCTTTGAAGTAGTATGTTTTCATTCATTGGTTGGAATGGTTTTATTCTGTTTTGTTTGATCTTAATATATGTGATCATATGAATAGTTACTTTGAAGGCAAGACAATATGGCAGCCATTGTTGGTTTAATATCATCTTGCTCTGAAGTCCTACCATGCTTTTGTTTTTCTATTACCATTGGTTCTATCATGTTGTGTCTTATTGGATTTGAATATGTATGATAGTATGAACAAATTTTTTATGGAAAATGAAATATTATAGTAGCCATTGTCCATCTTCTGTTATTTGGTTCAGAATGCCCTGTAATACTTTCATTCTCTTGAATGGTTTTATACTATTTTGTTATGTTTGGTATTATTGTGTGTGAAGCTAAGCTCAACTATTTCAAAGAAAGAGACATTATGGTAGCTACTGTTAATATACAATTGTCTTGTTGCGAAGTGCTGTGTTGCTTACATTGTTCTGTCCTGATCTGCTTTGTTCTGCCCTCTTTTGTTTTATTCTCTGTAAAAGAAAAAAAAAACAAGAAAAAAAAAACACCAAGATTTTCACAAAAGTCACATGGCAATAAGTAACATAATCTTAGCCTCATACAAATGTACAAACTTAACTTCTTTGGCCCTTTTTTCTAAAATATGGGAAAAGTTCATTGTTTAAAGAAGATTTAATGAAAATCTGTGTTTAATTCTGGCAGGTTACATGTATCATCAGTAGCAGAGAATATTGTCTAATTGTAACCATGGTTTGCCAAAACATTTTGCCTCAACTGAGCTTAATCACTGGGTGAATTTGAAAACAATGACTTGGAAGGCCCTAGATCAGTTGATTCTGTTTTAGGGAACTTATGTGTTCTTGGATAAACATTTATTTACATCTATATAATGACCAAAAAATTAGAACAAAATGTAAAGTTTTTGAACAGAGGAAGTTAATGATAGATATTATTAATAAATAATTTTAAACTTTTTAATTTTAAAATGAAAAAAATAAAACTATGATACAGTATTTCAAAACAAAATAATAGACTAACAATGGATAATATATTGCATATTGTCATCTTCAAAGTAGTTGTTTAGATTAAAAGATATAGAAATGAAAAGTATGATCAATCAAATAAATATATATACAAAAGTATATATACACTTGATCTTAGCCAAAAGGCCAAGAAGCAATCAAAAGTATATATATATATACAATTTTTCCCTTTTTTCTCTTCTCCCTTCCCCCAAAGGAATAGATAAGGATTGACCTAACAAGTAATTAGGGAAATCTGTGTTTTCTGTTTCACATAGAACTCATGGCCTCATTTCAGGTAGCCCAAATTTCTAAAAGGAAAATGACAATGCTAGTTCATCTTTTAAAGTCTAAACCCAGAGGGCAAACAACTAACTAACCTATTGGATGGTCTGACCTTGGACTAAGTGATTATCCTAGTCTACTTACCCTATGTGCATAATACCTTTGCTACTTACCTACTTACTTCATTGTTTCTTAGGAAAAGATACAAGCAGTACCAGGTGAACCAATTAATTGATATATTTAGCACAGACATTGAAAAATAACATAAAAATGTCTAAAGAAATAGAAAAGCAAATAATCGACATTTGAAAAGAGGACACATGTTCAATCGATATTGTGTATTCACTTCTCTGAATGGAAAAATCCTGGACCAGTTGACTTGGAATTTTCTGTTTTCATTGGCAGGTCCTCTTAGCTTAACAGGATTCTTAGCCAATGGGCTTTGAATAGAGGTCTGAAACCTCTTTTTCAAAAGCATTGGAGTTTACATATATTTAGCTTCACTGTTAACATAGACCAAATACCATAAATTATCTATCAATCCCAGATGGATCTCTATGATAACTAGGCAAACAAACATTAACATATGAGTAACAAAACACCAACATATTTCATAGATAACATAAATAAATACTATCGGTGGCTTTTTATTTTAAAACAAAAAAGATTAAAAATGATGATATACAATTTCAAAGCAAAATAGTAGATTAACAAAAGTTAATATATTGTATACCAAAATGCTCAGATTACAAGATACAGGCACAACAAAATGATCTAACATTGAAAGCACAAACTAGTCTTTGATGAGCTAACAGAGATTAGTACCGTAGTTAGCTGTCTATATATAGTCTTTTTCTTTCTTTCTTTTCTGCTTTACCCATGCTAGTTGTCCTTTCCTTTTGAGCAGTTTCTTCCACTTTTTTTTAAGAGAATAAAATCAAACTAAATAAAATAGAATAGAGTCAATCAAAAAAAAAAACAAAGCATTATACATGACTTCAAAACAAGATAAAAGAAAATCAATGATGGTTACCATAATGCCTCTTGTTATCTTCAAAATAACTGTCCATACCATCAGGCATAATAAATTCAAGCAAAATAGTACAGAATAAAATCAATCAAAGCAATGAAAGCAACACAGGATTTCAAACAGGATAATAGGAAAAGAGTAATGGCTCCCATAATATATTTTGTTATCTTTGAAATAGCTGTCCATGCCATCAAATAAAATAAAACTAGACAAATCAAAACATAATAAAACCAAACTAAACAGAACAATGAAAACAACATGGGCTTCAAACCATGATAATAGATTAACAATGGTCACTATCTTCCCTGTTTGGATACTTCCTCTCCTTTCACTTTCACAACATCTATTGTGCATTTTGTATCCCACCAACTACTTTAGTTTTTATACCAGGGAGACAGCATGATATTCACCCATGTGACTCTGAACCCTTTCATCCATGAGCGTGATCTCAAGTTGAATCTATTTACCTAGAAGAGCAGCAAGGTTATCTTTCTTTATAGCTGAGTAGCTTTCCATTGTATAAAAGTGCTATGTGTTTCTTGTCCACTCTGAAGCTGAGGGGCAAGATACCCCTACTTTTATCTAGTTCTTTGTCACATAGAGCATTGTTCTCTCCTTTGAGTTTCAGTCTGAATTTTCTTTCAAATTAAATGTGTTTCTTGTATAAAGCATATTGCTGGATCCTATCTCCTGATCCTCTCTGCCTGTGTTTCTTTTTACTGGTGAGTCAAGGCCATTTATATTAATGGTTATAGCCAACATGCACTGGCTTGTCTCTGCCATGTTATTTTTCTGCCATTGGCTGTCTATGTGTCCCCTCCATTCCTTTGTCTGCCCCACTCAGTGATCCCCTTTTGCTGCTGTTCCTAGAACTCTGATCTTTTATCTCTCTCTAGAATGTTCTTCAGTATTTTTTGTAGGGTTTTTTTGGTGGCCATGAATTCCTTCAGTTGTTCTTTGTTGTGGAAGCATCTTGTTTCTCCATTAATTTTGAAAGTTAGTTTTTCAGGGTACATAAATCTGGGTTGGAAGTTGTTTTCTTCCAGGAATTGAAATACTTCACTCCAAGCTCTTCATGACTTGATGGTTTGTGTTGAGAAATCTGTTGTGATTCTGATGGGTTTTCTTTTATAGGTGATGTTTCTTTTCTCTAACAGTTTTAATATTCTGTTCTTATGTTGAATTTCTGGGATCTTGATTATGTTATGTCTGGGTATAGATTTATTTTGATTATGGGTAGCTGCAGTTCTACATGTCTCACTTATCTGAATGTCACTTTTTTTCTGATATTGGGAAGTTTTCTGATATTATTACTGTAAATAGATTTTTAATGCTATTTGTGTTGACTCCTGCTTTTTCATTCACACTTATTACTCTTAAGTTGTGTTTCTTTGGGTTGTCTTGCAGCCATAGAATTGTTACTTCCTGGTTCTTTGTTATTTTGAAGAGCTCTTTCCCTTCCACAATTGCAAGCTGCAAACCTGTCTTCAAGGTTTGAAAGTCTATTTTCAGTTTCTTTCAAGAGGTTATGCCAGCTTTCAGTGGAGTTTTTAATTTCCGAGATATCTCTTTGAATCTGTTTCATGTATGCTAGATCTTTCTTATATTATTCATTCAAGGTTTCCCTCATTTTCTTATTTTCCTCTACTTTTTTATCTATGTCTTCTTTAGGGGTGCTTAGCAATTCTTTTATTGGTTTTCATTTCTTCCTTTATTTTATGTTTTTCAGTTCTTTCTTTGCCTGAGATAGTATTTCTGATCTAATTTCTTTTATAGTCTTATGGAGTTGTTTCTTTACTTCAGTTGCCATCACTTCAGAAATTTCAGGTGTACAACTTCTGATTTCTTCTGTGTTTGCATCTCCCAGGCTTGCTCTGCCTGGGTTGGAGGTCAGAGACTGTCTTTTGTTTCTTCATCTTGACATATTCTGGGTTTTTCTGGACAAGTGGGTGGTGGGGTCCCAGGCCCTTCCCCCATTGGCTACAATTTCTGTGAAGTCAGACTGGTTCTTCTAGCCAATGCTGACTATGGATATCTGATGGTGGCCATTGGATGTACTGGTGCGGGGCTGTCTGATCTTTTCCCAGCCTGTGCTGGCTCCCCAGTGGTTGTTGGGGTCTGAGTGGGGATGGGGCTAAGTCAGAGAAATTTCCACTAGTCTGCATCCAAGTAGGAAGTGCTGGGGGAAGCCAGCAGCAATTCTGCTTCCTGGCTTATCCAATCCATTTCCAAAATGGCTCCCCATTTGTTTCTCTCTCCCAAGGGAGGATTGAGTCTTCTGCACTCATCACCAGCCAGTGTAGTCCTCCACATCCACCTGCTCCCTCCATTGCTGAATCTCTCTGCAGAGGCCTTCTGAGTTGCCAGCCACCACCGTCACTGTGACCATGCGTTCCCAGGTTCCAACAGCTCCTTTCACACAGTGGGTCCAGCTCTGGGTAAGGGCAGTGCCAGATGCCACCTTCATCTTCATTTAAAAATTTTTATACTCTTCCTGTGGGCTTCAATTCTCACTTTAGATTCTTCCTGGGTCCAGGGGACTTGCTTCCTTCTTGTCTTCCCCATGAAACTATATTCCAGCATCTGACCGTGTCTCTCAGAGAGGCTTTTTACTCCACTGCTTACTATTCCACCTCTTCCTGGAAACTACTTTCACTTCCAATTTCACAATATCTATGGTACATGTTGGATCTTATTTACTCTTTCAGTCTTTACGATACAGAGACAATACAATGTTTACACATACAAGTCTGATTTATTTCACTTATGAGTATGGTCTCAAGTTGTATTTACTGGTAAAAGGCTTGGATTTATCCTTCTTTATAGCTGAATAATACTCCATTGTATTACCACATTTTTTTTTTATTCATTCTTCAGTTAATAGGCATTTGGGTAGTTTTGAAGATTTAGCTATTAAAAATTGTGCAGCTATGAACAAGGGTGTACATATATCACTGAGGCATGAGGTTTTCAGTTTTTCTGGGGAAAAAAAAAACAAGAGGAATAGCTGGATTGAATGGAGCTTCTAATCCTAGTTTTTTGAGGAATCTCCCCAAAAAACATCTACATTCCCACCAAGAGTGGAGAAGTGTTCCTTTTCCCCACAAACCCACCAGCATTTGTTTTTGGTTGATTACTTGATGATAGCCTTTCTTTCTAGAGTAAGAGGGAATCTTAGTGTTGTTTTAATTTGCATTTCTCAAATGACCAGTGACATTGTATATTGTTTCATATATTTCTTTGCCCTTTGTGTTTCTTCATCCCAGAAGTACGTATTCATTTCAGATTTTTAGACTGGGTCTTTGAGTTGGGGGGTCTGATGTTTTTCAACAATTTATATGTTCTAGATGAAAGTTCTTTGTCTGAGGGACAGTTGACTAATTTTTTTTCCCTTTCTGTGGATTGTCTTTTCACTGTGTTGGTGATTTCTTTTGATATGCAAAAACTTTTTTAAATTTTTTAAGGTAAGATCCCAGTTGTTCATTCTGTAAAGTTCTTCCCAAGCAGTTTGTGTTTTGTTCATAAATTCTCTGCCTACTTTTATGTTTTCAAATAGATTTAGTGCTTCTGTTTTAAGATTTAGATCTTTGATATACTTTGATTTTAATTTGGCACATGATGATAGACATGGGGGTAGTTTAAGTCTTTGGCATGTGGAAAGCCAATTTTTTTGATACTGTCTTTCAAAAAGGATATCTTTCTACCAGTGAACATATTTAGCCCCATTGTCAAAGATAAGGTGGCTGAGTGTCTTTATAGTTGTGTGTGTGCATCTTCCAACCTGTTGCACTGATCTTCAGATCTGTTTTGTTGCCAGTATCACTCTGATTTTATCACAGTACCTTTGTGGTATAATTTCAAGTCAGGGTTGTGATGCCTCCTGCATGTCCTTTTTTGCTCAGAGTTGCTTTTACTATTATAGGTCTCTTCTGTTTCTAAATGAATTTTAAGAGTGTTTTCTCTAGATTTGTGAGGTATTTTGATTAGGATTGCATTAAATCTGTCTAACAGTTTTGGGAGTATGTCCATTTTCAGAAAGTTGATTCTTCCTGTCCATGAGCAAGTGATATCTTTCTAATGTCTGATATCCTCTTCAATCTTCTCTTTCAAGATACTATAATTTGCAACATAAGCTGGACATGGTGGTACACGCCTGGAATCCCAGCACTTAGGAGGTTTAGGCAGGAAGATTTCTGTGAGTTCAAGGCCAGCCTAAATGGCAAAATGAAACCCTAACCCAAAAGGATATATATATATATATAAATATATATATATATATGTATTTTACATCCTTTGTTAGATTAATTCCTAAGCATTTCACTTTCTTTTTGGATGCTATTGTGAAAGGGGTTGTTTCCCTAATTTCCCTCTCCATGAGTTTGTTCTTTGTGTACCAGAATGCTATTGATTTCTCAGTGTTGACTTTCTGTAAAGCTATGTTGCTGACTTTGTTTATTAACTGTAGTCATCTTTCAGTTATGTTTTTGGGGTCTCCTATGTAGAGTAACATGTCATCAGCTAATAATGATAATTTAACTTCTTCCTCTCCTATCCTTATTCTTTTATTTCTCTCTCTTGTCTAATTGCTCTGGCTAATGTTTTTAGAACTATATTGAATAGGTGTGGTGATAGTGACCATCCTTGCTTTGTCTTTAATTTTAGAGTGAAACTTTCAGTTTTTGTCCATTTAGTATGATGTTGGCTGTTGGTTTGTCATAGATGGCTTTTATCAGATTGAGGCAAAGACCATCTATTCCTATATTCTACAGAGTTTTTTTTTTTAATGAATGAGTGTTGGACTTTATCAAAAGCTTTTTCTGCATTTATTGAGAGAATCATGTGATTTTTGTCTTTGGCTCTGTTGATATGGTGGATTACATTTATTGATTTGTGTATGCTGAACCATCCCTGCATTCCCAGGATGAATCCCACTTCGTCATGGCGTATAATCTTGCTGATTTTCTGCATTGTGCTTGCTAGTATTTTATTGAGAATTTGTGCACTATGTTCATTAGGGAGATTGGCCTGTAGTTCTCCTTTTTGGTTGGGTCTTTCTCTGGTTTTGGTATTAGAATAATACTTGCTTCCAGGAATGAGTTAGGGAGAATTGCTTCCCTTTTAATTTCATTGTAGAGTTCGAGGAGGTCTTCCCTAATGTGTTGTAGAATTTAGCTGTGAATCCATTAGGACCTGGGCTTTTCTTTGTTGGTATGTTTTTAATTATCTTTTCAATTTCATTAACTAATACTTTGCTATTCAAAAAAAATTACATCTTCTTGATTCAACTTTGGTGAGTCATACATTTTTAGACATCTGTCTGTTTGTTCTGTTTTCAAGCCTATGTGAGTAAAGATTTTTGAAGAAGTTATCAGTGATCTGCTGAATTTCCACAGGATCTGTAGTGATTTCACCCTTTTCATTTCTCCTTGCATGGATTTGTGCCTTTTATTTTGTTTTCTTGATAGGGTTGACTACAAGTTCATCAATTTTATTTATTCTTCCAAAGAATCAACTGTTTGATTCATTACTTCTTTGTATTGATTTCTTAGTCTCAATTGCATTAATTTCTGTTCTGACCTTTATAATTTTCTCTCTTTTATGAGTTTTGGGCTTCACTTGCTCTTCTTTTTATAGAAGTTTTAGGTGTAGCATTAAGTTGTTTATTTGTGCTCATTCTGTTTTCCTGATGTGGTAATTTACTACTATGTATTTCCCTTGTAGGACTGATTTAATTGTATCCCACAAGTTTCAGTATGTTGTATCTGCATTTTCAGTGAACTGTAGATAATATTTAATTTCTTCTTTAATTTCATCTGTGACTCATTGATTGCTCAGGAGGGCATTATTTAATTTCCATGTGCTTATGAAGTTTTTGTAGTTTCTTTAGTCATTAATTTCCAACTTTATTGCACTATGGTTGGATAATATGCATAGGATAAGTTCAATTTCTCTTGCATGTACTTAAGCATATTCTATAGCCTAATATATGGTCTATTTTAGAGAACTCCTTTTGTGTAGCTGAGAAGAATGTGTATTCTGGTGTTGTTGGATGGAATACTCTCTAAAGGTCTATTAAGTCCATTTGTTCACAGGTTTAATTTAGTTCTGTTATTTCTTTGCTAACTTTTTGTCTATTCTACCTTGGTGACAATGGGGTATTAAGGTCCCCTGTTGCAATTGTATTATTGCATTTTTGATTTTTCATGTCTACAAATATCTGTCTTATATAATTGGGTGCTCCTGTATTTGGTGCATATGTATTTATGATCATTATCTCTTTCTTTTGAAGTTTTCCCCTAACTAGCATGCAGTGACTTTTTTTTACATCTTTTGATCATTTTTGGTTTGAACTTAACATTGTCTGCAAAAGAATATCTACCCTTGCTTCTTTTTTTATTCTGTTGCATGTAGTATTGTTTTCCATTCTTTGACTTTCAATCTATGACTTTCTTTTTTACTTAAATGGGTTTCTTGTATATAGTATATTGTTGGATCTTGTTTCTTGATCCATTCTACCAGTCTGTTTCTTTTTATAGGTGAATTGAGAACATTTATATTGATGGTTATAGCTGATATGCATTGGCTTATCTTCATCATGATATTTTCCTGTTGTTGGTTCCCTGCCTTTCCCCTCTGTTTAATTGCTTTCCCTGCCTGGTGGTTTATTTTTATTGTTGTTCTGGGAAATGTGGTCATTTTTATCTTTAGCTAAAATATCTTGACATATAGTTTCTAGGGTTGATTTGATGGACATGAATTTATTCAGTTGTTCTTTGTCATGAAAGTGTCTTATTTCTTCATTAATTTTGAAAGATTGTTTTACAGGTTAAAAGAAAAAACCCTGGGTTGGAAGTTGTTTTCTTTCAGAACTATGGAGGAATTACAGTGCAGAAAGGCAGGGTTAGATCACTGAACTCAGGTTGCCAACAGTGCGTATCCAAGCATATCTTAGATGAAATAGATTGAAGGAGCTACTTCTGGTTAAAGAGCTTGATCTGTCTTAGGACTAACCAACATATGCCTTTCCAAATACTTTATAAATTATTTATATTAAATTATAAATATTTTGAAAGAAAAGTATTTTATATATTTCATGTGTAAGCAGTACTTACAACAATGCTCAATAAATAGTCAGTTTAAGTAGCACCTGTGTCTTACAATGATAATGCTTGGGGGAATGGCAAAACAGTCTGAGAAAAAAAGGCCATCAATTGCTCTAGGTTATCTGAGGTAATACACATATTTTTAATGTTATTTCTCAAATGGGAATGTCTCTCAATGGTATCATAACTTAAAAGTCTTTTTCTGGTCTACATAGAATAATGATGCATTTTGCAAAGATAGCATCACAGATTTGATGAAATATATTAATTTATGCATATATTATAACCAGGTATTAAGTGTTTCATTTGGGAACAGTGCTACTGTGCAGTACAATTGCAGTCATAGCAGAAGTCTCAGTTACTCAGGAGACAGAGACAGGAGTATTTCTTGAGTCTAGTAGTACCTGTGTGGGCAAAATAGTAAAATTCCATCTAAAATAAAAAGCCTGTATTATTTTAAAAATACTATCTCATTCAAATGTCCTTATGGTGTAGAATGAGTGTTTGTGTCCCCTTTAAAATTCGTATATTGAAACCCTATTTGGAGATTGGATTTGCTGGAGGTGATTAAGTTATGTGGGTGAAACCCTCACTAGTGGCATTAGTGCTCTTATAAAAAAGACTTCTGGGTGCTCCTTTGCCCCTTCTTCATATGAAGAGAAAACAAAGAAAGTAGAACTGTCTGAGCCAGGAGGCTGGCCCTGAATCTGTGCCTCATCCTTGGACTTCCCAGCCCTGAGATCTGTGGGAAATAAATGTCATTTGAGCCACCCAGTCTGTGGCACTTTTGATACAGAACTTCAAAAATCCTAAGACACGTGACAGGTGGATAAGACACCTGTAGGTGGATAAGACATCTGTAGGTGGATAAGACATCTGTAGGTGGATAAGACATCTGTAGGTGAATATTCTTATCACCCTTTTATAGTTCTGACCTACAAAGCTAAAGGAAAATGCCTATGATCATACAGCCAGGACAGATAGTGTCAGAATTCAACCAGCATTTGTCCGACTGCAAAGTTCATTGTTGCTGGGCAGTTCACCAACCTGCTTTTCTAAGAAAGGTTTAGATGAAGAAATTTTTTTAAGAAGAAAAAAATTTGAAGTGTCAAAGATACTTGTTTTCATTTCCTAATACATCTCCTACTCATTGATTATCTTTCTGTGGGGTCAGTTCTTACAGCTTCTGAGCCTCACTGCACTGGGATAACTGGGGAGATTCATATGATTTTCAGAGATAATCCAACAAGAAAGCAGAATTTAATATTGAGGAAAATTTATGATTGTCTTACTTTTTAAATGAAATATAATATCTGTTCATTCCCACCTCCATGATATTTTAATATTCTAAAATTCTTGACAACCTTCTCTATGGAGAAAAACAAACATTATTCACAAATACAAAATTTTCCTGTCTTAACAATATAACTTTACTGCAACTTTAGAATGTCCAAATTGATAAAATCTCTTTTACGACAGAATTTAAAAATTAATTAGTCATGTCTTTTTAAAAAAATATTTGTATCCAAATGGTGATTTTTAAGTTATTAATAAACATTAGTGCTTAGGAAATATTTCAAAAACTAACAAAGGCAGTTGGATAAATTACAAAGTTCCTGTTTGTACTGCCTTCATATTTGTCATTGGGAGGTGGTGCTATAATATTTTTATTACAGCTATTTCAATATCAAACTCAGGCAATAACTAACTAAAGTAGACTTAAAACCAAATTAAGTAGAAAAGGTGTTACAGTAAAACTGTTCCTAATAATAAAATCAGGGTCATGAAGCTACCGAATAAATACCTCTGTTGTAACATATACCATCATTACATTCAGAGTTGTCCCCAAATTATTGTCAAGGGCAATGAGATATGATGAAAAATTAAAATTGCAGTACTTTAACAGAAACTCATTGTGAAGTAAATGAAATAACTGTAAATATGGCCAGTTTTAGTGCTCTCTTATATTTACAATTTCAACATGAAATATGTATACTCTCAAAACACTGATCAACCTTAAAGACTTAACCTGTGTTTCCTCTACCTGATTAATGACAAAACTAGCTTTTATGAATTAATTCCACATTAAGCTCTAATTTAGATGCTTTTTCTCTCCTTGATCTTCCCTAGACACTGGGCATCTGAGTGCTGTCACACTGTTTTGTTTTCTCACTACATTAAAAACTAATTTTACAAATAAAAGAATTTGCACTTATATAAGGTAACCTTCAATCTTATAGAACTATGAAGGTAATATATACATGTACAGAAATATTGATATTAAATAAAATGCACAATATACAAATATATTGTGTAAATTTATATATTTCAGAATGTAAATCTATTTTATATGCATTATACAAACAAAACAATGTTAGTATTTCATATTTATATATGTTATAAAGTATACAAACAACTCTACACACATGCATATGTATCTTGAAAATATTAAAATTTCACAGAAATGTTTAAAGTCACCTTTTAAAAATCACTATTGATCTGAGAGCACTCTCCAGGGTTTATTTTGGTGTCCACTTTTCCAGTACTTTTTTCACTTGTGCATTGGATATATAGCACTATTTTATAAATGTGATACTGATTTACATTGTTCATGCCACACAGAACAGATTCATCTGAAATTTTCATTTATCACTCAAACTTACTATTTTGTGTATTGTTTCTTAGGTATCTATGTTACACCTGTTTTTTTTAACTACCTCAAAGTATTCTACAGTGTGAATATGCCATAACATATACAATTTATTTATCACTTTCATTTTGATATTTATTTATATTGTTTCCATTTTTTTTTGCTTTTGTACCACAAGGAACATTCTTGGTCATCCAAACATGAATATGTGTGGGAATTTCTCCAGAGTACATGGTTAGCAGTGTAAATACCATATTGAAAACTATCAATGTTTAAAATTTTCATAGCAACTATACAACTGTCTGGTAAATTATTACATCTTTATATAATTGCCAACAACATAAGGTACTTGTTGCCTGCATAACTATTCACACTTCATACTTAAAGACTTTAAATTCATTGCCAGTCTGACAAATAAAAACGATTTGTTTCATTCAGTTTTCATTTTCCAAAATGCAAATAATTGAAGATAATTTTCTTATTCTTCTCACAACACATGACTTTTCTTCCTTTCTTTCTTTCTTTCTTTCTTTCTTTCTTTCTTTCTTTCTTTCTTTCTTTTTTCTTCCTTTCTTTGTATCTTTCTCTTTTCGGTGCTTTGGAAAAAAGCTTTTTTTTTGCTTTTCTTGCTGTGTAGTTTAGACAGGCCTTATAACCCAGGACAGCCTTGAACTCATGGTGATCTTCCTGCCTCAGCCTCCTGAGCACTGAGATTACAGGCATTTGCCAGCATGCCTGACTTCCTTTTCTCTCTCTCTCTCTCTCTCTCTCTCTCTCTCTCTCTCTCTCTCTCTCTCTCTCTGTCTCTCTCTCTCTGTCTCTCTCTGTCTCTGTGTCTATCTCTGTCTCTGACTGTCTCTGTCTGTTGGTCTCTCTCTCTCTGTCTCTCTCTCTCTCTGTACTAGGATATCAGGGACTTCATAGTGAGCTACATCTCCAGCCACTCCTCTCCTCCTCCTTCTCTTCTAGCTCCTCCTTTGTCTTCTTTTAATTTTTGAGGCAGGACCTCATCAGGCTGAACTCAAACTTGGGATCTGGCCTCATCCTCCCCAAGGGCTGGGATGACAAAATTACCAGAAAGGTTTGGCTCACATTAACAGTGAGCTTCAGATAGTAGCCTACATAAAGTACATTGAAATAACTTTGGGTAGAAACTAAAACAAAAGGGAGAAAGTAATCATATGTGTAATGAGCATCAAATATGATCCAAAAAATGCTTCAGAGCATTTCTGCTGTTCCTCATACAACTCTTCAAAGAACCACTGTCTTCTTACTTTAATGAAGGTGAGGTTAAATAATTTCATCATGGTTATGCACAAAGAAGATGGACTGTGCAAGTTCTTGTAGGATTTGCAATTAACACTGACATTATAGGTGGCTTCAAAGGTCTGTGGACCTTTCTGTTCCCTCTGTGTTTGTTTCAGGGAGACCCCAGAGAGTTGAGAAGGCAGAGGCACTCACCCTGTTAAAACACAGTGTCAACCTGTAAACAGGATCTGAGTTGCATTCAAAATGCAGCCCAAGGATAGCACCAGTCACTGCATCAAAGCACGAAAATACTTTCTTAAAAACTATTATCTGATAAAGAGTCATTTGTGCTTAGGCTGCTGAAACACAGGTTATGCCACTCACATTGAGGATGCTCATATCCTGAGCTTCCAAAATGATGGAATAATTTTCCATTCTGAAGAAATCTATATATTTTCATCTGGATGACATTTTTATATTCTGTAGCTATGAGAAGACAGGCACCAGACCCCCCCAAAAATTGTTTTAAGCTTAGAATCTGAAATTTGCAGGGATATTGAGATCTGTAATGAATTTGGGGAAATCCACTTTCCTTTTATAATGTCAGAAAAACTACAGTTGCCTCTTTATGGAAGCAAATGGTCTGTTAAAGTAGTTTTTGTAAAATAAAAAAGGTTAACTTCATATGAAAATTTTAAATGGAATTAAATAAAATTCCAGGGACAAGGAACATTTTACTTATTAGCAAATAAAATGTCAATTACATTTGTTTACCACTGTAAACCAATAAAATTAACTTTTTTAGTTGTCTCAACTGAACATAAGAAGAAATTGAAGCACAGAATTATTCAATAATTTCTCCAACGTCACTCATCAGCTAAATGGCAAGAGTAATTCATATCTAGAAATAAAATGAGCTGGATTTTATTACAGCTGAGTTTATATTCTAGTGGAGTAAATGCTAGGATATATTGATTCACATGGATCTTGATTGTGTTACCTTCCTAAATATATTTAACTCATAGGAGGACATCTCAAATCATTGTATGATTCTACACTTGCTTCTGTAAGTCTGTCTCAAATTTCAGAGAAAAAAAATTATTCAACATTTGTAGCACATCTAAAGCAATCTTAGGATGGTGGTAAATTGCTCTTTGAGGAGTTCCAAGCAAACCTCAACTGCCACTTCCAACAAATGTTATTTTTAGAAAAAAAGATGAAGTTACGCATTTTCAGTTTTAGCATTTTCAATGTAATATCCAAGCACTGTGGTGGCTGCCCTGCAGAACAAAATTTCTTCAAAGCATATATGTCCCATCGCTCTGTTTCCATGGAAGAAGGTGAATCCCCCCTCTTGGAGTTAACAATCACTTGGCAGCATGAGTTATTTTAATGGAGAGCTCTTAACATTGCACCTCTGCCATCTGTTTCACCCTCTAATTACAAATGCAGGAAGAACACAATTCACAATTGTGTCTATAAAGAAAAATTTAAGGGACTTATATGCAGGTTTGTATCACAGCATCTGTTCAGTGTTTTTAAATTCAGCAGGAGCAAAAGGGCAGAAAACGTTTCTTTCCTTTCTATATCCAATTAGCATAGACAAGAAATCGCAGCACTAAGTTACTCTGATTGGTTCATTTCATGAAAATTGGAAAACTATTGTATTAGTCTTGCTCTGTCTCTTAATTTGCATTCCACTGTTTTTCTCTGATTCTAACAATGAAACAGAAATTAGAATTTTTTTTAAAGATAGGCAGGAAATTCACATGAATTTAACTGGAGCAGCTCAACACGAGATGACTCAGAAGCAAGAACTTTACCATTTAGATATATTTTAATCAAGAAAAAAGACAAATACTTTTCCTTCCCTGATGTAATACTCTGCTTGCTAATTCTCAGGTACCTGGGGTGGTTGAGAATCCTAAATCTAAGCCACTGGCAATTGAGTAATTATGCACCCTCAACCCAGTGCCTGAGGCTAAATTTACATTCTAACAGAGAAGTGATATTAAATAAAACTAGGTAGCATATGGGCCACTCACTTCACATTTTTTAGATTCAATTTATTCAGCCTTATTTTCTGTCTATGGTGGTTTAAATGTTGTGTCTTCTTAATTATGACAGCTGTATTCTCTTGATACTTCAATGAGTTCCTGAAATGCAGAATTTTCTCATATTCCTAATCAGCTATTATCAATTACACATCAGTTCAAAATATACCGGGCTATGTAGAAACAATTTAAATTACTCAAACTTATAGTTAATAACCACTGAAGCACAACAATATCTTAACCCTGAGGGATCACTATAGCAATCTTGTAGAATTACTACATTTTAGTGCTAATCTGATCCTCTAAGAAATACACAGTAGAAAACTGTACATAAAGCATAGAAAAGTACAATAATTATACTGTTTGCTTTTACTGTTATACTAAAATAAGAAACCAATAAAAATCTCCAAAGTTTAGGTAAATAACAAAAATCGAATAGTAATTTATGCCTATGAACACAAATTTCAATTTGCTGTCTTATTCATGTGCTGATTGAACAAAGGAGTATATAAAGAAAATGTGACTCAGTGTTTTATCTAAATGTTCATAATGTTTTTCTCTTTTTTTCATAGACATAAATGTGCTATCCTTGTAAACCCTTTGTGCGGAAGAGGGCGGCTCTACTAATGAACCAATAATGGAGAAACATTATTAGCCCATATTCTCCAGCTATTTTCTAGGTCACTAATGCTGTGAAGTGGAGACAGAAACAGTACATTTGACCCTATTAAAGTTAATAACGCAATGATTTACAATACATGACACATTTGAAGTAAATTGTATTCATTGTCTCATTAAACAGTTCAGACAAGGGTAGAAATATTATCCTCCTGTGCTTTCAGTCTGCATCGGCCTCATTACAGTTGCATTATTGGGTTCCAGAAGTCATGTGCAGGTAGCTAATTGATACTGTTCAAAGTAGATATCAAACATTAGTGTTATGGTTCATAGCTAGTTGTCCCCCAAATCTTCATGCACTCTTAGGTGAGGCTTAGCTGAAGTGATGGGATCTTAGGGCCAAGATACTCACTGCAGATTGGTCAGCTGTTCAGTTAAGAACTAAATGTGATGCTGGTGAAGCCAAGTTTGGAAGAGGTAGGGCATTAGGGCTATAGTCCAGAAGGTTCTGCCCCATAACTCTTCTTTTGATCTCTTTGTGTTTCCTGATGCCTGGCCATGAGCTGTTTCTCCTCTGCCATCGCTGTCTGCCATTCCTCCCTGCCTTGGGACCAGTCGGCTATGGACTGAAACCTCTACCAACTGTGAGCCAAATAAACCTTTCCTTCAGAAAACTGTGAGTGCTGGGCATTTTGCTCCAGCAAGGAAGAAAGTAACTAAGACAATTTGTTTTCACACTATTTGTGAAATAGATTGAGAGGTCATTTGGGTGCATTTTATTCCCACGCAATATTTTGTATCTTCTCTTTCCAACTTTATTCAAGTTGGCATACTTAGCTTCTTCCTGCTTAAGTAAGCATCCATAAATGTGGTTGCTTAAGTTAGTGTTCCACCCCTTCAGCTACTGTTTCCACATACCAAGATCCCAGGCCAGAAAGTTCATTAAGTGGCCTAGAAGAAAAACATCCTTTATTGGAGATTATAAGTCACTCACTTTTCTTCATATCCTGAAAATGTTCAAAATTGTGGGCTATGATTTTGAATAAATAATATTGAAATATCAGATGATGAGTCACCTTTATTAAGTGAGATACACTTCGCTTAATAAACAAATAGGTGAATGCATTATGAATTATTTTTAAGGACTTTTTAAGATATATGTTTGCATATCTATTCGGTTTAAAATGCCTCAGTGATTTCTCACAACAAAAAGAAAGCTCACCTCATTGGCCTACCTTCTCCAAGCTCATCTCCCTCCTTTTTAGCCTTTTCACTGATCTCTAGTCAATGTTTGTCTATACCTTAAATGTGTCAAGATTTTTCAGTCTTGGGCCTTTATGATTATGGTTCTATTTCTTTCATATTTTCTTCCCCAAACTTTCAAGTTCTTTCATTTTTTTGTCATTCAACTGATAACTCAGCTTTTCCTAATAAATCTGCCTTTCAAACAAAGCCCCCAGCCACTGAAATATTGTCCTATTTTATCTCCGTTATTCTGCTCCAACACCTAAAATATTCTTTTCCTTTACATGGTTACATGTTTATTTTATCTTTCCCCTGGCTAGAGTACACAATCCTTAGGAAAGGGACACTGCTCCACTATTGATGCTGATTCAACAGTGTCTGATACATATTAAGAGTTTACTAATTATGAATTAAAACAACCCTCATGATTTCCTCCAGTTATTTTCATTGTGCAATGAAAATAATGTAGATACCATAAAATGAGTCTAAAATATATTTATTACATTATATCCATAAAAGCTACACATAGGAGGGAAAATGGGTGGATACTTCAGAATTTATGTCTACTAGCAATGTTGAGTTGAATTTTCTGCAGCGTTGGAAATGTTCTCTAAACTCAGCTGTGTAGTATAGTATAGCCACTAAGACATGTAGCTACTGAAAACTTGAAATGTGACTGGTGAAATTAAGTTGAAATGGAGTTATGTGTCTCTAGATGCCCATAGACATAAATATTAGAGCATCTGAAAGCAGAATGACTAATGAATGCTTCTTAAGAATGACCAATATTTTAAAGAGTAAACAATAATAGAGACATAAAGAATGCAATATATAAATTTGAAAACCAATCAAAGAGATTGTAATGGTGACTTGGAGTTGATAAGAAACATTGATTATATTTCACAAGGGTAAACTTCCTCCTCTTCAACTTTGACTGCTTTTAATTATCAGAGTGCAGGTTATAAGAGTTCTATGCATTTTAACAGTCTGAGGATTGATATTACAAAATGGGGTTACACTGTCAAGATCATTGGATTCTTTTTATATAAACATCATGGGAAGATGCATAATTATTGTATAGTATTGGGGAAGAAGAAACATAAGGTCCTATAAAGGTATAAGAAAACAAACAGAAGGAAATTTTCATTTCTAAATGTTTGAATGAAAAAATTATTTCCATTCACTGTTGATAATAAAGTTATTTGGGAAAATATATGCAACTCTTATGAATAAAACTGAGAATGTCTTCGGAATTTTTTTCTTACACAATTTCTTAAAGTCAATCTTTAGTAAATCCTCTATGCTGAATGTGATCATTATGTATATCTAAAATGTACCAATAAAATCTGATTAAAAAAAAAAACCTTCCTAATGCTAATGTGCTTCACATCTCATGTCCAGTAGGTGGCACTCTTTCTTTTTGATTAAGAACCAAATGGAATAAAAATAAGGCTGGATGGATAAATGGATTTACTGAACAAACCCCATCATTCTAAAACTCACATTTTAAGCAAAATAGTGAAATGAATATCTGAGTTTTATAATCCAGTGGATATTCAAAGACTAAGGCTGGAGCAATATCTAATCATATAGGTCACTGAGGCTCCTGGGAGAAGACAAGTGGCTTGTCTGATCTGACAGGAAATTACTTCAGAGCTCTGTAGTGTTTTAGTGCCTCCGGTCATAGAACAAATTTGTGGCAGATCTGGGAGTAACTGAGTCAACAAGATGACAAAATACAAATTTTTTTCATCAAATCTCTGCTGACGCTGTGAGAAAATAGCAGTGCTTTAAGCTTTTTATATCTTTTTCGTTTTCCATTTTTAATGTCAAGGAGATCTGACAATAAGCAGAAAAGTGATAAAAACATATAAAGAGGTAAAAATAGCAAAGAATAAGTGCTATGTATTGCCTTTTGAAGCATTTAAAGTGCACTTATGGATATTATCTCATACTGAGAGAGGATATTTAATTTTTCAAAGCTCTTGTAAGTAACTTTAAGAATTTTTGAAACTTATACATTTGGTTTTTTCTTCCTGTCCAAAAGAAACTGTCATTCTACTCATCTTTTCCTTCCTAGTAGTTTCATTGTCTATCCTTAATTCAAACTTCTCGAGTTGTAATTTATCTCTTGGAGGGAGAGGTGCATATTTCTTTTTGCCTTTACAAAGTTTATTTTCTCTTTTTCTTTAACACCCCAGAATTCATATTTGTTTCAATGTGTCTATCTCGTTTCTCAAGCAATCTTTCTGGGCTAAGACAAGGTGAAAATCAATAATTCACCATTGTGGAGAGATGGCCTACGAGGGCTTTAACTCCCAACACATTACATTGATCACACAAATCCCTCTCTTTGTGTCCTTAGTTTTTATTACTGTTCACTAGACCCTGACAGTGAGTGCCCCAGGCAAGAGACGAGCTCCATTCATCCTTATTCTACCTACAAGGCTCAACATTAGATTCACATGAGCTAGGCATCCAGGCAGCATGTATTTAATGACTGAACTAATTAATAAATTAATTAAATCAAATTTCCATTTCCTTCCGGTTTATGACATAGGCAGTTTCTTTCTGTTTTCTTTCTTTTCTTTTCTTTCTTTTTTTTTTTAGCAGAGTGTTCCTATATAGTGCAGATTGGCCCTTAAATTCATTTATGCAGCCCAAGCTGGCCTTGAATTCACAGCAATCCTCCTGCTTCAGCTTCCCCAGTGCTGGTATTACAGGCTATGCCATGTGCACTTTCTAAAATATCTACTCACAATGTACAGGAAATTATTTCTGATGCCAAGCCCCCTATTTATTTATTTATTTGGTACTGGGGATCAAACTCACAACTTCATACTTGCCAGGCAGGCACTTGTGTCGCTAAGCTAAACCCTCAGCAGCCAATAACATTCTTAATATATCTAGTTTTATCAACTTCAGAATTTTCTTGATAACAGTAAAACTCTGTACTGTTATATTTTTATGTAATCCTTACACACAAATAGCAAAACTAATAAATAAATCCACCAGGGAAGTACATGCTCCCTGTTAATTTTATCATAGCTCATGTACTCACAACTTTAAGTGTTTAGTGGTAGAATAGGGAAAGTTAGAGTAAATAGCATTGTATTCTGCTGTGTGCACCCACAGCCATGGATTGAGGGCGTACTGTGTTGTCAGAGGGACATTTTGTAATTCTACCACAAGTTCCCAAATTATATCATAAGTTCAAAGTTCAAATAAAAATGTCTATAAATACAAAAGTAACACTTAGAGCTACTTTGCAAATGTTTGCATTTAATAAATTGTTATTATAAGACCAAAAACTGCCTAATTATGTCATTTTCCACTACAAATTAATATCTGAATTTAATCTCAAAAATTGTCATTCAAAAAATTAATAGATAAAAATTGTCTTTATATAAGTTTATTAGTGAAAATTATTGCTAATAGAAATCTTTAATTTTTTATATTTATATTCAGTCTCACATAGCTCAGTTTATACATGAACAGCTTCTGGAGGTAGAAAATTATGGTCTCCATTAGAAATTACTCTCACACACACCAAAAACTAAATAAATAGAAAGAAATTACTCTTGCTTCTGGTGAACAGGAAAGAATTCATCCTGGTAGTAAGATTTTTCAGGTCAGGTGTTTGGTTGGTTGGTTGTTTTTTGAGTTCATGAAAGAGTTATATTACCTAATATTTTCTCCTTTATTATTGACAATAAAGTAAAAATTAGTGTCTAATGCTAGTTTTATCTCTTCCTTGGAGTCCTCTCTGCATGTGTCAGTAAGTGATAAATTTCATTTTAAAACTTCATGAATATTTCCTTATCTCCAGATGACTGAACTTCTCTCTTCATTTGTATTGTTTATTGATTTCAGCTTCACTACAAGGACATCAATAAACAATTAAATTTGAAGGGACAACACTCATCTGCAAAGTATCATAAAATTTTGATGCAGCACATTTCTTTAACTTTTGCTACTGGTATTATCAGACCAGTGACTTCCTTTGCTCTTAGTGTGGAGATAACAGGGCAAACCTCTCCTCTGCTTTCCAGTCTTCCATCCTGTCCCTAAGAGGGTTACACACTTTCTTTCCCACTGTGTTCACTTTCTTGGTTTAGGCTACACAGATTCAAAAAAGTTAAGTGAAGTATTTAAATGTATTAAGCAACGATAAACTTGTGATCACAGAAATATATTTTCTGAACAATTTCTAATATGTATGCTAAGGAAAAAATAAATGTATTCAAAAGGTAAATGTGGGGTTTTTTTAGTATACTAACAATATTAATAGGCTTTGTCTTCTTTGTTGGTTTACAGCAATAAAACTGAATATATAGTAATGATAAAATTGTATGAACTTTATTGGGCTACAATGGAAAATGATACAAGTAATGAAAACTGTGAGACTAATTCAACAATTTAGTTACAATGCTGAGGTTATCTTCAGTGGTTTTACATTGATTCAATAGCTTTACCATTGTTACTTTACCTGCAACTTAAATGCCCCTGAATGTGGCACTAATAATACAAATAACAACTTTTGCAAGTGACTTGAGAGAAAGGTTTTGGGTAAATTTTTACGCATTTCATTCCTGAGTGAATGGTACTAATGAGAAATATGTTTACACAACATAAACCAGTTTTATGTATTAGTAAAATTCCTACCTATTGGTAGAAATCAAAATGGAAAGTTATACATTTTAATTACTATAAATGTTTGTGTAACTATTAATATAAATGTGAATTTCAGGTTTACAGAAGTTAAGTTTCATGTCTCATACAACTTTTTAATTTTACATGGACATATAGCCAAAGTTTGCATTGTTTCTAAAATCTATCTAATTTTAATAGTGTGACCTCAACTGATTTACACAATATCCAAGTCTCAATTCCTTGTGCAATCTTACCCTTCTTTAAAGTTTTATAAATTTGGTTATGTATATATTTTTTGGTACTAGGAATCAAACTCACGACCTTACACTTGCTGAGCTAAATCCCTGGCCCAAGTTTTATAAGTTTTAAATGAGAATATAGACACATAATACTTTACTAATGAGTTTTAGCCCAAATGAAAAATACCGAACAAAACTTAACTTCCTCTCTACCTCGTCTTTTTGTGAATGTACTATATCTCTGTATATCTCAATGAAGTGTGAAAATTTAAAATATAAAAATAAGAGTACCTGCCTAATAAGAATTTTGTAATATAATGTGTAAGTAATGGATTTGATAAAGAATAATGGATAAATTTAGGTCATTTTTAGTATTGTTGAAGAAAGAACATTCCCCGTGTGTTATGTTGTGAGACTTTGTTATGAATATATAACAAATGTCAATAAAATGACTGAAAGAAAGCTACTACATGGAATAAAAATTAGATATAGTGTGTTTGTGTACATGGAATTCTGATCTACATCATAACTAAATATGAAATATGAACTCATTTTGGTAGTTTATAAATGTTTATCAGTGTTGGTGATGGTCAAAGCCTATGGGGAATTGTATAAACAATCTACTTGCCAAATATCCTGCACAAAATTCTCCTATCTGCTTCATTCCATAAATTACTTTACCTAAATAATTTATTGCTTTGGATTTATTTTTCAACTTAATGATACCACAGGTTAGGCATTAATTATCTACAAAACCAAAAGTTACCTGGCAAGGTTACATTTTCTACTTAATATCCCTGCTTGGTAAAGAAAATGCAAAAATATTAATTGTTTTGATTTAAAATTATTTCTAAAAAAGTGACAACTTTTTATACATTTGTACTGAGAACTTATGTTTTTAAAAGGCATATTTTTTTCAAAGGCAGAAGAATATGCTTTTAGTAAAATTATTCTAAATAGTGTTAGTAATTGAAGAGTTGAGACTTAGTAAAAATACCAGTTATGAAAATATGGCATCATTTTCTAATATTTGCAATTCTCTCAAACTATGCTGATGTAGCTTTAAAGTACAGTCCATTGAAAATCTTAACTTAGAATGTAGTTTCTTTTTTCTGTCTTGATTATATTTGATGTAAAAAGACTTCAATCGTTTTTTAAATAAGAGTGCCCTAATTTCAATCAAAAATAGCAGAAACAATGCCAGTGTTGTGAAATAGTCACACAGAAAAGATTAGATCTTGAAATCCAACTTTTTGAATTATTCCTAGCACAAGGAAGCATTTATAGAAAAGCAAACACAAATGTCACTTTAAGATACCTAAGGAAAGTTTTAGTACTAGCAGGGATAACTGTCTGGAATTTTTTTGACATGATTTACCCTAATAACTAGTTTGTATGCAATCCCTGGAAAACTTCTTGGCCACTTTTTGAGTCCCAATGACTCTCTCTTTAAAAAAAGAAAAAAATTGTCTTGAAAGTTGCTTCATGGTGACTTTTTAAACAATCTCTTAACCAAATCTATCAACAATATTGCTGTTTTATAAGCATTTATATTCATTAGAGAAACAAAGAATTTATAGGGATATTTAAATTTTTTTGGTAATGAAGTGTGTAATTCTTCTGAACTATATTTAAAATTACAGGAAAATTGTGAAATGAAAAATTGTTCTCATTCTCTTTGGCCCCTTACTTTTGTTTGCAGAGAAGTCTGACAATCTACATAGGGAAGTAACCTAGAAACTTAGAAATGGGGAGTCAAGGGTCCATTTTATGCAATATGCAGCATCAAAATGATATGGGGCTTTGAAACAAAATATTGGAAAATATTGTTAAAACTTGTTTCACAGGAAGCTAAGTGATAATATACTCCAACTAAATAATGGAGAAACCACAAAAGAAAAGAGACTATGGGTACACATGCACACAAAAAAGAGGGGGTGACCAGGAGAAATATAAAGGGAAAGGTCCCGAGGCCGAGAGCCTGAGAGTCAGGGGGAGGGGCAGGTTATCAGGGCTGCAGCAGGCTTGTGGGGAGCGTTAGACGAAGCTGGACTCTGATTAAATTAATCCTGCAGCATATTGGGATCAGCTAGGCTTAGAAGAGTTCAAAATGGATCATCACAACATAATAGTGTCTGGAAAAGGACTAGGTGTAATAGTCTGTCACTTATGCGTTTGAGGGACAAATATTTTAAAGCTTTGAGTATTAATTCTTATGATTTATATTACAGAACATATGGCTAGCTAGAAGTGCAAAAATTGAAAGAACAACACAAGTTGACATGTTTTGGAACTGTTATTAATGGAAATTGGATTAACTCCAGAATATTTCAGGTACATAGTTGCTTTTTTTTTTTGGTCAAACTTGGATTGTAATAGCGCATAAAATACATTCAAGGTCTACCTGGTTGGGGAGCTCAGAACATGATACTGTGAAGAATGGTACTTAGCATGTTGAGTACCTTCAGCCGACAGGGGCCTAAGAAGCAAGAAGTTCTGATTTCATACTTTCCTATCTGCTTTTATGTCTCACCTTAAGCCTGTTATGGACACTATAATCCTTGTTTTCTTAGATGGGTCATAGAAACTGTAACTTCCAGTCCCCGAAGGAAATCATAAAACCTAGCAATGTGTTTCTTCTCCCCTGAAGGTAGGTAAGGAATCCTGCCTGTTCCCAGAGGAAGGCACAGCACATAGAGAGGCTGAAAAGAATCTGAAGGCCTCTGCCAGCTCTCTTCTCAGTCTATTATAGTTAAATCACATTCCTTGGGTCCAGTCACATTTTTACACAGACCTTCATCAAAGCTAAGCATAAAAAATACAGTTTTCTCTGGGTCTTTAGAGTTTCATTTTCGAAGTCTCTTCTATCAGTTAAAACTCTTAAATATGTGTATTATGCTTTTTTATTTTAATCTTATTTTTGATATAAAAGTGTCAACCTTGAACCTTAAAACAGGCGAGGAAAAGACCCAGAGAGTCTTCAGAGAAAATACAGTTAATCAGAACTTCCTTTCACTTAATTTCCAAGGAATATACTAACTATTGGTCATATTAACTTTCAAAAATAATAGAAAATATTTTTCTGTATACGTTTCATGTTTATATTTTAAATATTGTTTTGTCATATTTAAAAATAATAGTTTAAAATTCTTTTGGAGATACTTTATGCTTAAGCAACGTTATTAATTATACTTTGCTAGCTTCATTTTTAATGTTATTGTGAAGAAAACATGATGTAAAATGAACACAATAATTTATAAAATATGTTGTAATTAAAGTAATTAAGTAAGAATGCTAATGTAATTTTTTAGGAAATGATTCATAATCAATTTGTTTAAATTTGATCTTCCTGCTTTTGTGCCCTGCTTTAAAATATTTTTTGCTTTTTTTTTTTTTTTTTTGAGACAGGGTCTCACTATGCAGTTCAGGCTGGCCTTGAGCTCACTTTGTAACCCAAGCTGGTCTAGAACTCGCAGTGATCCTCCTGCCTCAGCCTCCTGAGTGCTGGGATTACAGACGTAAGCCACTACGCCCAGCTCAAAAATATTTTTGCTTATTAAAAACTGTATTTCACACTAGGGTGTTATAAATAAAGATCTGTTGTATATCACTTAATTTTACTTTGTTCTTATTTTAGTTTTAAATAATTCATGACTTGCATTTTTGGGGAAATACTAGGTCTGAGAGATTCATATAAAATATTGCTCAAAATGAAGTTGTTAATTTATCCTTGAATCCAGTAGTTTTTTTCTCGGCATTATTTTACTTTTTTCTTGCTATAGCCCACAAACTGGGAATTTAGTACAATTGGTGTTGATGATTATACAACCTTTTCCATTTTTAGAGGAGCATGAAGGTACATTTTGTCTTGATAGAGGTGGATTGGATTCATTTATTGAATTATCAAGCAAAAGCTATTTCAAAACAATAACATCTTCTCGGCCTTCTTACAATAGCCCTTATTACTCATGAAATCACAAACCTTAGAATCCAGGGAAACTCATATTGACCCTGTTATTGTTTCTTGATGGAAATAGCAGCCTTTCACTATAAAGCATCTCCTCCTTCCAAAATAAAGGAGCATATAACAAGGACATAAGCCACAGCGTGCCTAGCAGAGCAGTAAAGATTAAACTGGGTTTTGATTTCCTAGCTTATTCTGAGTGTGCAAAAGGATAGAGGATTGTAATTCACCATGGGTAGGAGTGTAAGTTTGTCTCAAGAGAATCTGGGGAATATATGCAGTGTATCATATATATGTGTACACTTTCGACCACATGTTGTTTATGGAAGGAAAAAAGGTAGCAAATCATCTATTCAGGTAGATTAAGTAAACCATAGAACACTCAGACAGTGTAACACTATGCCATAATTTAAAACAAAAAGGTCTGTCAAACTGGTGTGACACATACCTGTAATCCTAGCAGTCTGGAAGGCAAAGGCAGGCGAGTTGCAAGTTCAAGCACAGTCTTAGTCACTTAGCAAGACACTGTGTGAAAATAAAGAAGTAAAAAAGGACTATTTGTATAGCTCAGTATAAAAACCCTGGTTTCAATTCCCCATTCTGAAAAGAAAAAGTAGGTCAGTCTATCTTTATTTTCATGGAAGAAAAGGGCCTTCAACATATACTAATAAATAGAAATAGTTTATAATTTATTTTATTCTGAACATCTGTTATCAAAAATACTGGGCCAGTGTCTTGGGTAATGATATTTTATGTAATTTCAATTGTATCTAATTTTTCTAATTTATATCTATAATTAGTATTCATTAAATAATTTAACAAAGAAAAATTTAAGTCCTATAAAAATGAAGAACTTGAAGTTTCTCATGAAGTCCTGATAGCTGCGAAAATTTTCAAGAAACTACAGTAATGCTATGCAAAATGGTATACTCTCTAAAAATTACCCAAAATTTAACAAAACTTTTCATAGATGGTGCTGATTTGTCAGTGAAAGCAAAAATGCCATCCTAGATCTTTGGTCGCATTCTTTGTTATTGAAAACTCAGATAAAACACAAGAGCACCCAAAGAATTCCCTGTATTATTTTGTTCATTATTCATCTTCAGAAAAAGTATAAACTTCTACTTTCCAGCAAGTAAGGTGTGCCAAGTTTATTTCTTTATTTTACTGATTGAAATTTTTTCATTTATGCATATGGGCATGAAAAGATTTATAAGAACTATAAACAGATCTTCAAAACTCTAAATCCTATTCAAATAACTGTAGTATCATATTATTTGTTAACTGTGACTTTCATCAAGTAAGTACCAAAAATAAATATAAATCATACCTCTTGTCACATGTTTGGACAATGGCCAGGAATTTTTAAAAAATAAATTTTTCTGCACAATTTAAGGTTAGTATTATTTAACCATTTGTTTATTTGTTTATAAATTGAAAATGTTACAAAACTGATGCATTCTCTTCCTAGAAAAATATTCATATATATATATATATATATATATATATATATATATATAAAACTATTTTTATATACAATTTCAAGTGTCCATACAGTCACTTAAAAACTTTTAAAGGATGACTTACAATTACTGGGTAAAGCTAAGGAAATGAATTCATTTTTAGAGGAAGAGGTTTCTAAAAGGCATAGTTTTCCAACAATGTGCCTTGCTTCACTATGTACTTAGTGAAGATGATCAAATATGATTTGGAAGTAGATTCAAATAGTATAAACTATGCCAGCCTCCCAACTGAAATGTGGCAAGATGATCTCATAGAGTGCTTTGTGTCTACTATCTTATTTTTGGATTAGAATAAAGATTGTTTATTTAATTCCATAGCTAGTCTTTAAGAACACAAAAAGAATCTAAATTAGTATTGCATTACTCTGCTATTGTCTCATCATGAAGACAGCACAGGTGTTTGACAGCCTGTCTTGGGTCATTGTCAGAACATCTGTTTCAAGGTGCAAAGCTGACCACACCCTTAAAACTTTTAATTTGGTATTAAAGAAAATAGAGTTAAGGTTCACAGCAATGCAGAAAATAAGGATGATGCAATCAGTGCTTAAAAAATTATACATTTACAGAAACACAAAAGAGAAAGTGGTGAACCTGATGGCTCAATGAACTGCATATTGGAGTAATGGGGAGAGAAGCTTCAGAAGTCCAGGTCCGGGAGCCATTCAGCCTCTCAGAAGATTCCTAGATGCCTTGACTCAGCGACTGTGAAGCCCGCAGAGAGAAGCCTCCCACCATGTGCCAACTACCACACATATAGTAATACACACATTACAGAGGCCTTCTCTTTAAAAATGTATTATCTATCTCTGGATATCAATGCAATTCTGTGAGGAAAAGACTGCGCAGTAAAGGCTCCTTTGTTCTGACATTAAAAATCTTCCTAGTGCTATGGCTGCCCTTACCAAAAAAGACATACTGAGCCTTCCAGACAGTCTCCTGTTTATTCTCACTTACACACAATCTTGAAACCAATACTCAGCATAGACGACTGAATATCTGCAAAATGAGAGAAAAATATCTGTAGAAGCACAATTTGTGTGTCATAATAAGAATTTAAAATGTTTTTAAAAATTAGATTAAAGATAAAATATCCAGAAAATAAATTATTATTAAAAAGAAACAGCTTTTATAAATAAAAAAGAACTATTGGAAATTATGTTATCAATGGAAGAAAATTAATATCAAGATATAAGATTTAGAGAATATGTAAGATAAAAGATAATGTTAAAAAAAGGACCTAGTCAGATTCTATAACATTCAGCCTAAAAATGAACTCCCCAAAAAGCAAAAATGTAAGTATTTTAAAATACACAGCAAATTTAACAGCTATTTTCATGGTAGAAAGAAAGATGAGTTGGCTATTTTTTTCCATAGTTGAAGTTTTCCACAGTGGAATGGACATAAATGAGACTGTAATTACGTTTACACTTCGGTTTTTTAAATCATCAAACAGTATCTATGTAGACTCCCGGGTGTGGTGTGACTGGGAACCCTGTGCTAGAGAAGAGAGGAAAATGACTCCAGAAAGAGGAGCAAACTGTGTAGAGCTTTGGTGCAGATGGATGAACATGACCTGCTGCCCTGAAGTCATCTTCATAATATTTAATGGACACTAGCTCATCCGGACTGGTAAAGCGATGAATTTGGACGGACAGCTGCTCTTTACAGCCTGTCCACAACCTGGCCGAGCGCCATCCCTGCTGACGCTGACGGCAAAAGGCAAGTTCTTTAACTTAAATGGGAAATTAAGATGCTCATTGTGCAAACCAAAATTTTTAAAATGAGAGAATATGGGCTTGGAAAAGTGACAATAATAAATACCTAAATAAAAGGTAATAGAAGAAAAATCATTGCTCTTCATTGGCCATATGAAATAAGAAGATAAAAATTTTTTAAAGAGAAATAACACATACACTTACATAGACATCTCTTTCATTGTTCTAAGACCAACTCTCTACAATCTACCCTTAACATATGGGCTTATGTGTAAAACAGAGGTTTGGGGAGATAGGCTGAGAATATCTGCAGTTTTAAACTCACTGAAAAGCTTAGTGCTTTGTACTCATGGGCAAAGATATTAATGACTTTATTTTAAGACAAGAGATTACTTATTTATCTTTCAGTAATGGAGGTTATAAAGGTATGGTTTCAGCATTTCTTGAGTATCAAGCAGAGCAAAAGAAAAGGTAAGGGTTAGAAAGATACCACAGATAATAGAAACAAAGATTAAAAGACCACTGTTGATAGATACTTACTGGGCAATTCAGAGATGGATTATCAGAATAGAAAATGGAAAGAAAAATAAAGCCTCATTCTATTTGAGTCAGAGAGGGGTAAATTTTGAATGATGGAACAGTTTAAGAAAAAAATAGTAATCTTTTTTTCAAAAATAAGGTTCAATTTTTTTAAATTAAAGTCTGCTTTAGGTTGCAGAATCTTGGCCACACCAAATAAAAATTACTCTAATTCAAGAAATTTCATTTCCAAAGATGTTCCATTATATATGTTAATTAAAGAAGTGATGAACTGAATTTTGCATAAAAGCTAACCATAAATGTCTTATTTCTCACCTTGTCACTGTTTGTAGATGATACAAGCTTCAGAAAGCCTCAAGATTCCACCAAAAAAGTTAAAGCTAATAAATTAATTAACAATGTTGCAGGATATAAAATAAATTTACAAATGTTAAGTGTTGCTATAGGTTGATAGACAGTTATCCAAAACAGAAATCAATAAGGCAGTCCCATTCACAATTGCTACAAAATAAAATAACCAAATAGCATCTTAGTAATAAATTTAGCCAAGAAGTGAAATCTATGCAATGAAAACTATAAAATATTAATGAAAGACTTTGAAGAAGATACACAAAAAATTCTGTATTCATGGACTGGAAAAAATTAATGTTTGCTATACATAAAATAATGTACAAATTTAATGCAATATTTTTCAAAATACAAATTCTTCACAGAATTAGAAAAAACAGTGCTAAAATTTGTATGGAACACTAAATTGCCCCAAATAGCTAAAACAATCTTAACAACAAAAGAAAAAAATGGAAAGTATTACATTTCCTGACTGCAAAATATATTACAGAGCTTCAATAATTAAGACAGCATGGTAAAACGTAACAGTGCTAAGAACAAATATTGTAGAAAGGGCTGCCTTTCAATAAATGGTGCCATTAATATTCACATGAAAAAAGAAAGAAAACAGATCCCTACCTTCATGAGTTACAAAAATCAAGTCAAAATGGATGAAAGATTTAAATGTAAGATCTGAAGTTATGAAACTATGAGAAAAATCCATACAGGAAATGTTTCAGGATATTAGATTGGGCAGTGATCTCTTGAACAAGACCCAAAAAGAACAACAAAAATAGACAAATAAGATTACATCAAACTTAAAAAAAAAACTGTATATCAAAAGATAGAACATCAGAATGAAGAGACAACAGACAGAGTGGGAAAAGTATTTATAAACTGCCTTTGGTAAGGAGTTATCCAGAATATCCAAAAACTCAACAGCATAAAACCCAAATCACCCAGTTTAAAAGTAGCCAATAGATCTTAAAAGAAACTTCTCAAGAGAAGCCGTACGAATGGCAACAGGCATAACAGAAATTGCTCAGCATGGTTAGGAAAATGCCAAGTCAAAACCACAAGGAGGTATCACCTTACTCCAGTAAGAATGACTAGCATCAAAAGCACAGACCATAACAAGCGCTGGTGAGAACGTGGAGAAAAGAGAATGCTTGCACATAATGTGCAAAGTAACACAGCCATGACGGAAAACAGGGTGGAAGTTCCCCAGAGGGTTAAAAATAGAATGATCATGTAGTTCATCAGACCACTACTAGATGTATATCCAAATGGAATAAAATCAGTATGTTGAAGGGACTTCTGCATACCCGTGTTCAGCACAGCATTACTCAGTTACCAAGAAAGGGAAACAACCTAAGTGTCCATCAGCTGGGGAATGGATAAAGAAAATATGATGCCTGTGCACAATGTAACACTATTTGGATATTTTTAAAACGAATGAAATCCACTCAGTTGTGAAAATGTGGGAAGAACTGGAGACTATTATGTTGAACATATTAAGGGAGGCACAGGAAGTGAAGTATCGTACTCATACATGGAATCCAAAAATTTGATCTTATAGAAATTGAGAGTGGAGTGGTCATAACTAGAGACTGATAAGAGTGGTGGGAAGAATAGGGAAATAGTGATCAATGGTTACCAGTCACAGTAAACAGGAAGAAGAAGTTCGGAGGCTCTTATCGTGCAGTGAAGTGACTACAGGACTATAGCGAGTAATACATGGATAGACACTAGAAGAAAGGACTTCAAATGTTTTCACCATAAGGAAAAGAGATATTTTAGGAGATCAGTTATGTATCAAAACACCACTCTGTACCCTATTCATATGTAGACTTGCATTTTTATGTATCAGTGAAAATTACTTTTTAAATGATCTATTGAAAGTTTTCAGTTGAAGAAATGATGTGTTCAAGCTGGGAACATACTGTGGTAGTTGAGTGTGTGTTTTACATATTCAAGGTCCTGAGTCAAACTCTAAGGCCACAAAAAATGATTTGTGCTTAAAAAGTAACCATAAATTTTGTATTTCTTATATAATAACATATTGATATAACAATTCTGTAGATTTATCCATAAGTGAAGTTTGAGATACAATTCATGTAAAGCAAGTTATTACATCTTAAGTGTTATGAAATAAGGCTCTTGAGTGAGTTTCGTTATTTCAAAGGAAAGAATTACCTGATTCTTCATACAGCGTATTCTGGTGTTTTCATTACTATCTTCTACACAAACCACTAGAGGGCAAGACAATCTAACATATTACAGCGGGCCTATTTTACTGATCAGAGGGCAGTAATAAACACCAGGCAAATGAGTCTTTGTATTGCATTTTCATGATTCACATCTGCCATTTCCTTTGGCGATTATAAAAGGGAAGGAAGGAACAACTCGGCCTCTTGATAAACAATTTATTGGCCAACTTTTGGGAATTGCTGAGCAAGTAAGTTAATAATATTTTTAGATATACATAGTTTAATTTGTAAGTAAAAAAACCCCCACAAGATATAAGGTAAATCTTTGTAAGAGGAAATGAGAAAACTTGTGAAAATCATTTCCACTAAGAGTTATTATTAAGGGTTAACAACTTTATTTTTATGCCCAAACACGCAGACACAATATTAGATTATCTTTAAAGGTTAAGTAGTGGAAAGAGACATAAATAATTCTTTATTAGACAAAGACAAAGGAAGGCGATGAGACAGGCGGTAGACACTGAATGTCATATTCAAGGGATTCTCAATTTCTTATAAAACATCTGAAAAAAGAAGAATCTGAGTTAATGTCAAAAACCAGGAGTTGGCCGGGGGTTTAGCTCAGCAGCATAAGCACCTGCCTGGCAAATGCGAGGTCATGAGTTCGATCCCCGGTACAAAAAAAAAAAAAAAAAACAAGAGTCAGGAGGCCTGGATTTCATCACTGACTCCTGTCCATTGACTGTGTAATATATGATAAGTTAGTCGATCTAGACAACCTCCAGTTGCTTTGTGCACAAAACTACAGAACTTGCGACCGACGTAACAATTCTCAAATCTGTCTGGGAATTCTGTTCTCCAGACCTAGTGATTTAGCATTGTATCCTGAGAAGTGAAATTCAGTAACATACATACAGCACATATATGTATACATACATACAATGCAATTTAATATTCATTATACATCAAGATACACACCTGTGTACATGCCCTTTCAGGCTCAGTTCTAAGTAATTTTAATGATTTATCATTATGATTAAAAGTGGACTATTTGTAGCTAATATTTTTCTTCTTTCACTTTAAAATTCTATGATCTTGGGATTATTTGTATAACACTTGAACTGGTATATTAGGGGCATTTTTCTGGTCAGACTTTACGCAGATGAACCATCTATACCCAGAGAAAGGAGCATCCTTATCTCTACAGGAACGCAGAAGTACCAAGAGGAATCTGAACAAACAGCCCGGCTTATTTTCTCAAATTCGGCGGCCTTAGCTCATACTATTTTCTATTATTAATATTTTTGTCTTAGTATGCTTTTCCACGGTGCTCCATTTTTAATCAAATCTATTTAAAAATTCAAGTTAATCTTTTTCTGCAGGTCTTTATTTCCTTTTGAAGGCTCCTGTGACCTACAAAATAATATTAAATAAGTTTCAATATTTTCTCTTATTAATCCTTCTGTTGTTATAACTCCAGCCAATGAACCTAAAATTGATAAAAGAAAAAGATTTTTCCTCTCTTACAATCTCAAAAAAATCAATTTGGAGACAAAGTTCCTAAAAATCTTTTAGACACTGGCTGGTATCTTTTTACTCTTCCTCAAAACTTCCTCTTTGTTTTTAAGAACTAAATAGCAATTGCCACTTTTGATATTATGTGACTGAACGCGTTCATGCACATAATCGTATCGATGTTGTTATATCTTGAATTTTTGTTGGCTAATCACCACGAGGATGAATTTAGCACATATTCTCTGACTCTGGGGAGAGTGAAAGAATCTTTTCAGGGAATTATGATATTGTCAGCACAAGTGAAGTCTCATTTTAGGATAAAGCAAAAGAAAGCAGACTGAGCCCAGCAGCAGGATCTGAGAAAAAAAAGAAATGGATTCTAGAAATGATTGGTAAATTATTTTACGCATAAAAGCTTATCTTTTTCAATTTCACTCCAAGTAAGAGGATTCATAAGTTTAACTTTATGTCAAAGAAAACTTTTTTGTAAGTTATCCAGTTACCCAATTAAATTCAATAACAGAAGTAGTAAAATGATTTCATTTTTGGTGAATACATTGATTTTTGTTTTGATTTTTGGTATATGACTTGTCAGACTTTGTGTTATGCCAGTTCTCTGGAAGAAGACTATCTTCATGAAGGATTTTAGCATTTAATTGGCAGGGGGAATGAGGTGCCTCATTACAAATGAATGAATAATAACCTTAGAATCAGAGGTGATCCTGAGGACAATCAAGGGCAATGATAATCTCTGCTAACTTTCTCTTTTTGCCACCACATTATTTTTTAGTCAGACTCTACATAGTTTTCCCTCAAGAAGATATGAGAATTTATTATTTTAGTGATTTCATGTGACACAGTACCTCCTATTTCTGTGAAAGAACAAAACAGTAAGTCAGAGATCAGACGCCATGTAAATGATTTCCCTTTGCTTACTATAGTTTTCTAGTTGTCATTCTTTATCATTTCTCCTTCCTCCCTCCAAAAATCATCTTTTAATTTATGACTAGAAAATAGCATACATATTTTGTTTTAATTTTAGGCCTAACATATTATAAAATAAGTTTCTACTTTACAGTAACTCTAGGAATTGTGCTCATACAGTGACGATAACAGTGTAATTCTGCAATTACTAAAGAACTAAAGTAAACTTATTAGTAATATTTAATTTGTTTTTATGTTTTATTTTATAACTTTAAAATAAATACAACTTCTAAGCAGCTCTTTCACCAGTTACTTAGACTCATTTTGTATAGTTTTCATTTATTTTTTAAGTAGTAATAATAAGCTACAATTTTTTTGTTTTATTCATTTTTCTGAAAGCATTCTCCAAGAAAGCCAGTCCTAAAACTCAAAGTGCTGAACAAGTCCATATGTAACACCAAAAAAAGTGTTGAATTGACTAGACACCCAGTAATAGGTCATCTTATTCAAGCTGTGTCCTGCTGCAACTGGAAATTCAACTGAAAATATTAGAATTTTTAAGTGAATAAGCATGTAAACATTTCACCATTATCAAGTAATCGTGGGTGACATACACTGTATGGTAATTTGACCCCACTGAATAATCTTAGATCACAAATTAGTGATTAATAATTTGGACATTAGGAAAATTAGACTGTGAGAAAGAATCCAATATTCAAAAGAATCATATCACTGAACACTGCATATAACAGAACTTTTGCTGCACTAATGATTGATCCAGAAATACTTTTCTCACAAACAAAATCATTTGGAAAGTTATATCATCTAGACTGTTTCTTTACCGTGCATGACTATACCAGATGATCACAGTCTGACTTAGCCCTTCAGGGAACCAAAGATTAGCCATCAGTCAAAAAAGGAAATAATAATCTGTCTCTCTGTCTCTGTCTCTCTGTGTCTTTTGTCTCTCTCTTTCTCTGTCTCTCTTTCTGTCTTTCTGTCTCTCTGTGTCTCTCTCTATCTACTTCTCTCTCTCCTAGCTAGAATCTGCATTCTTTCTTACTTCTCTTTTTCCTCCCACTATAGATTCACCTTCTAGGTTTGGCCAAGAATGAGAAGAATCTACCTCTTCAACAGATTGAAATTTGTTAGTAATTTCTGTATCTTAGTGGAGCTTCTGAATTTTTCTTATCAAACATTTGAAGAAAAGAGGAGAAAAGAGGAGAGAGAACATTTTTATATTTTTGCAAAAAGTATTTTTCTGACAGTGTGGGTAGAAGTGATGTAAGAATAAGAAATGCACCTCGAAATACTGACTGGCTGTCTAGAAGACCACCATTAGTATCCAACTGTCTTACATGTGTATAAAATGCTGTTAAAATATTTTTTGTTTTAAAAATAAGGAAATATAAAGCAATAAACGAGAAAAAGCAAAGTGTAGGTGTCCCAATATCACATTTTTTCTGTTTACCTCAGGTTTATGCAGTAAGTAATTTTACGCTGTTAAAAGTAAGACAAGGTCCTCCAGATATTTTGGGCCACCTATTTCCAGGTAGCTTTGGTTATCTGTTCATGAATTATCGAACTATCAGAGATGGCTGAACTTGTGGTTTTTCAGATGTTAGAATGTACTGATAAAGTTCCTGAACTCTGCAGTTAGACTGCTAAAGCTGAATCAAAGCTTTTCTACCTATTTGCTATGCAGCATTGGCAATGAACTTAACTACTCTGGGACTCAGTTTGCTCGCCCATTAAACAGGAACACAGCAGCTAAATGCGAACATTAGGGTGGACTCGAAACCACTGACATGCTAAATGAAATACCTCGCATTAATAATTCCTAAACAAATATTACTTATGTAATTTGTCTTTGTTTCTAATCTTGCAAACAAAGTTAAAGAGAAGCCAAGTATAATGGTATACATCTAAAACCCCAGCAACTCAAGAGGCTGAACTTGGAAGATTGCAAGCTCAAAGCCAGCTGGAGCAACTTAATGATACCCTGTCTCAAAACTTAAAAGAATCAGGGGACATGGAGACACATCTTAGTACTCCTGGAGTTTAAATGCAGTACTACTAAAAACATAAAAGTGACTTCTTTAACATCTGGGTCAATGAAAATCAAATGATATAATTAATTACAGACTGATTTTAAGTCATGAAATATGGCTATAAAGCAAAAGAAATCATCAAACAGGCAATCTGTTAGTGATAATGACAGAAGAATTTGTACCTAAGGAATATTTTAAGCTCCAGACTTTTAAATTACCAACCATGTGATCTTGAGCAAGTCACTAGATCGCTGAGGCTTACTTTTGTCTCTGGAAACTTGCTTACTTTTATAGTACTCTGTTTCCAGAATGATTTTAACTGTTATATCTTTGTTATTCTCAAACTTAACCTCTTCCAACTATCTCCTAATTAGTTGTTTATAAGTCCATGGCCCATTGAAATGATAGGCATTTATTTTTTTCTGTATCTCCAGCATCTAACTCAGAGTCAGTGAATCATATTAATTAATAAATGATCATATTTATCTTGATTGAAGGACTATACAAGGCAAACACATATTGAAATACCATGTGATATCATATAAATACAAACAATTTTCACAGGTCAAATAAATAAAATTGTAACATGAAAATAGGTAACAACAGTAAAAGTAGTCAAGTTATTTTTATTGCTTTGAAATGTTATTTCATTTTTAAATAATATTTCTCAGTAAAAAATAAATACAATATGTTAGAGTATGAAAAGAATAAATGATTGAATGATTAAATGAAAGAATGTATTTTCTTAGCATTAAAGATAGAACATACCATTTTGGAGGATGTGGAACCAACAAAAAAATTCCATGCCGCTACTTAATTACTATACCAGTTGCCACTGACATGTAGCTCTCCAGTTACATGATTCTTGGTATTGTATTAGAAATGCCACACCGACATTCCTGAGTCGGGCAGACATCTTGTTAATTTGGTACATAAGGGCTCTAAACTGCTGATGGGGCTACAGCTGCAGGATCATTTGGAAAGAAAAG